>CM067562.1:34080000-34347500 GCA_034509755.1 Anisodus tanguticus
CACAATTTAAGGCTTAAATCTAAATGGAATGCAGGTTGAACAAGAAGTCATTCAATCATTTTCTTCATCTGAACTTCTGGAAGCTTCAAAGTTCTAAGTGATTGTCATTTGAATACTTCAGAAATGAATGGAAAAGAAATGATTAAAACAATAAAATAGCCTAAAAAAAAGGTAAAAGAAAAGAAGTAAAGTTATGGTAGAGATTGGATTTGTTAATTGAAAGACATTATCCTAACCAGTGGATTTGACACCCCTTTTGGAAATTAGATTCTCATATTTGCAAATATGGAACAACCTTCACTTGTTGAGGCACAATCACACTTTGGTTTAGAGCCTTGAAATTGCTTCAATGGATGTTGTAGTAGCCACTAGGCAGAAACATAATTTGATTGATGCGCAGTTGTTGAAGATTTTGTGAGTTTCATGATTTGATTTTGGATGCTATTACTGCCATTGATTGGATAAGTTCTATTGTTGTAGCAAGCCGTGTTTAATCTTTCCTTTCCGAACCTTTCTATACCTCTCTCTCCTTCCCTCCCTTCCTAAAACAGACCCTATAATGCCAGAGGTAATGCCATGTATTTCCCCTCTACTGTTTTAAAATGTTAGATCCTGTACTTTTAATGCCAGTAAACTGCATGTTCATACAGCTGTACATAAACCTATTGCCAATAAATTACGAGGAAGACACTGTTCTGTTCATTCCCTTCTCTCCACCTGCCTTTTATTTTCCTTTTTGCATGTCTCGCTGATCTTCTTTGCCCCTTTTTAACATATAGGCCCAACCAACTAAGAATATGCCCATGAATAATAATCAACTATTCGGAGTTTTTATATCATATTAGATTTTGTGAACATTGCTTGGGCTACAGATTATATCATATTAGATTTTGTGAACATTGCTTGGGCTACAGATTTTGTTGCTTTTGAGGATATCTACACGAGAGCTTCTAAGTTTTCACCAAGTTTGATAGTTAGAGGTTTTGACTAGTTGGAAACTTCTTCAGTGGCTAATTTACCATAATGTATTTCCTTTCCAAAATTTTGCCTTCCATAATGTTCTTTTTGGCCATTTTTGGGTTGTTACCTTGTTTGGCACTAATTTTTCTGCAAATCTCTTCCTTTTATTCCTTTAAGTGGTGAAATTGTGTAAGTCTCAGAGTGGGTCATTTTGACAATATGATTTCCTCATTCAGGTCCTATCTGTTGTTGGGCTTCTACAAGACGATGTTGATCCAATGGTGTCTGTCATGAAAGTTGAGAAAGCTCCCTTGGAATCATATGCTGATATTGGTGGATTAGATGCCCAGATTCAGGAGATTAAAGAAGCAGTTGAGCTTCCTTTGACTCACCCCGAGTTATACGAAGACATTGGTATTAAACCTCCTAAAGGGGTCATTCTGTATGGAGAGCCTGGGACCGGCAAAACCTTGCTGGCCAAGGTTTGTGAAATTTCCCTTTGTGTATGCTGAGCTTAGAATAGGCTGATTTCCGTTTTGACTAACCTAGCTGGAATTAACAAGTCTATAATGCGAGTAAATGGAGTTCTTGAAGTACAGTTTGCACAGTCTTTGTGCTACAGCTATAAATTACTTACCATTCTCTACCCATAAAAGGAGTAAATGATTCAAAGGATACCTACTTCTTAAGAGGCTATGAGTGACTTGGTGGTGGAAATGTGTAGCCAAGTTTGATTTTAGTAAGGTGGTTTGGGCACTTTACAGTTTTGACTTCTCGTCGAAGTAGTTTCTGATACATTTTGTGCTAGAATATATCTTGACTAATGTCATCCATGCGATTTGTTTGTCCTTGTGTGTACATGTGCAGACAGTTGTAATCAACTAGTTATTGAATGCTTTTTGTCTCTTTCAGAACATAATGTGTCTTTATCCCGTAATAAGATAATATTCAAGCTTTGTAAAACCTTTTTGTTCAGGCAGTTGCAAACTCCACTTCAGCAACTTTTCTACGTGTTGTGGGAAGTGAACTGATTCAGAAGTATTTGGGAGATGGGCCTAAATTGGTCAGGGAGCTCTTCAGGGTTGCTGATGATCTCTCACCTTCAATTGTCTTTATTGATGAAATTGATGCAATCGGTACAAAAAGGTACACATCTCTAATCTGTTCTTGAGGTTAGAATTCGTGATGTGTGTTAATTAATATGTTCGTCCGCAGGTACGATGCACACTCGGGTGGTGAACGAGAAATTCAGAGGACTATGCTGGAACTGTTGAACCAGTTAGATGGTTTTGATTCCAGAGGAGATGTGAAGGTGATTCTTGCAACAAATAAAATTGAGAGTCTTGATCCAGCCCTGCTTCGGCCTGGTAGGATAGACAGGAAAATTGAGTTCCCTCTTCCTGATATTAAAACAAGGAGGCGCATTTTCACGGTTTGTGCATTACATTATTACATTGTGAGATTACTACTGTCTGGTGCGTCTGGTTTACATCCTGTTTCATGAACCATCTTACATGTGGTATGCAGATACACACAGCAAGGATGACTTTGGCTGATGATGTCAATTTAGAAGAATTTGTTATGACTAAGGATGAATTTTCGGGTGCTGATATCAAGGCAATATGTACTGAAGCTGGAATGTTCGCTTTAAGAGAGCGGCGTATGAAGGTGAGACTTAAAAATGGGAAGTCGTTTTGATTTATATTTTTAATGATGTCTAGGCATTACCCTAAAATATGTCTGAAAAATTCCAGGGGGAAGTAGACGTTGCATGTTTAATTTGAGTTTTTTTCTTTCTTTGGACGACTTCTCTTTTGATGTTTATTGGACATAGGCAGGTAGTATGAAGGGCTCTGATCTTTAAAATTATCTAAAGTTCTTGTCGAATGGAGAGATGGAATTTGATCTTTTTTACCCCTAAGCTAATGCATCCTCCATATTATTCTATCTTCTTATGTGCTCCAATAATTGCATTGACCATCTTATTGTATTCATGCAGCTAGACTCTGCAGAAATGTGAAAATGGCCTGAAAAGATTTGAATTACTATCTGACATTAATTGGACAAGGAAACACAACTTTTAGATTGTAATTGATTCTTTAACATGTTCTGGATGTTGAAAACTGGAAATATATCTGAGTTTATGAAACTTACCTTATTTGGACATAAATTTTCTCCAACACAAGTTTGTTGAATGTCTAGTCTGAAAAAAGTAAAAGATAATAAGAAAAGATCAAATATCTATCTATATTTAACTTCTGCACTGTTGTTTTGCTGGTGAAGTATATTCACACTACATATTAATATTGATTTCTTGATTTTATTCATGTACTGGGGTGGTAGCATAAAATTCCTCTTCGTTATCTTGACTGAAGCTTTTGGAGTGATAGTTTAGCTGGCGCTATAGATGTTAACAAAAATATTCTATTTCTACAGGTAACGCATGCAGATTTCAAGAAGGCCAAGGACAAGGTCATGTTCAAGAAGAAAGAGGGAGTGCCAGAAGGACTTTACATGTAATCATAATGTATCACTTCTGTTTGTCTTTGTTCTTGACTTGATATATTACTCTGTTTTCAGTTAAAACTTTAGTTCTCTTTGTTTATGTTGATGCTTTTGGTCTCCTGGCGAAAACAAGATATTACATTGAGAACTCCCGGTTGGTTGTCAGCCTTTTGTTTTGCGCTTAACCTGTTTTCCACATTAGCTTATTACCCTTTGCATCTGCTAACTTTCATTTGTGTGTTTAATCTTCTTTCTGACATCTGGTTGGTTCCATCGCCTATAAATGACGCTCCATACATGGGAATGGTCTTGGGGTATTTCAATTGCTTCAGTTTGGCTTCATGGCAAAGGTGCATAGGTGCATAGCATCTCAAGTGACTCATTTTTGTGTATGAGTAACTAAAATGTTCTATTTTTCCTTGATCTTCAGCAGAACTTGCTCAATGTGCTATTTTAACTGTCATGTGAATAACATTGCAATTTCTATACTTACATGGAAAGATAAATGTGAAAGTGAATGGTTCCACCAACTGGTTAGTAAATATTTGAATTGTTACATCTTACTGGTATTTGTGAAATAAATACATCGTACTTAATTTCGAAGAGGACTTATAAGGCCGCGTTCTGACCATTCTGAGAGTAAAAGATACATTGATTTACGAGAATTTTTGGCCAAATCCATCGAGGGCTCTCGTGGAGCTGTGGTCGTCGTCAAGATCTATCGTTTAAACACCTCAATTAAGCCTTGTACCTATTGAGCACTCGTGCTATATTGAATTTGTTTCGATTACACTTTTTTGACAATTTGTCAAAATTATAAAGTGTGTAATACATTCACGGTGATGTGACATAATGACTAATTAAAAGAGGACATGTGGTATTTAGTGCAAAATAATAATCTTAAAATAGATTATAAAAAAATAAAAGAAAAAAATAAATACAAATACCTATTTTTTAACCCAACTCCTTCCTCTCCTGCTCCCGGCGCCATTGTCCTCCTTAAACCAAATATGTCGGGCACTTTTTTAAAATCTTTTGGGAGAAGGGCAAACTCTTAAACCTTAATAATTCGCAGGAGCTAAACCCCAGACCGACAAGCGCCGGTTTAACATTAGAAACACATAATATGCAGAAAACACTGAAAAGAAACTAAATGAACAAAAAAAGAAGATTATTTTTTAAATCTTTTGGGAAATTCTTCAACCCTAATAATTCTTTTTTAATCTTTATCATTGTAAAGTTTGCAGACTGGTATGAACATAAAAGCAAGACTTCATCAAAGATTAACAATTGCACAAAAAAACAAGTAACTTCATTGTTTCCCCCTGCGTTCTTCTCTGCCATGGAGGTGAGGACGGACGATAAAACACATGATTTTAGAACCTCCATTGAAGGAGTTTAATTTTGGGAAAATGGTTAGGGAAAAAGGGGAAGAAGAAGAGAAAAAATAAAATAAAATTTGACTTAAATAAAGTCGTTCACACGCCATTAATGAGTGTATCACACTCACTATGCCAAATCATAAAAAAAAAAAAGTCTAAATGGCACAGTTGAGCGCTACCATAGGTGTGTAAATAAAATAAACTTAGTTGTTATGTTTAAGTGAAAGATTTTGCCGATCACAAGGGACCCTAATGGATTTGACCGTATTTTTACTACTTCCAACCGTCTCTAGACTTGTCAAGTTTTATTCGGTTATTAAAATTATTATGAAAAATATACCTTATATTCCTTATTAGTGTTTTAAAGTTTACATGTCTAATGTATTTGAGTTCGATACAAGTAGATTCTCTATACATGGTTCGATGACCAAAAAGGGACTAAAATCTTTCGCTTAATCATGTTTCAAGAGATCCTAAAAAGATACGTAATACAACACAATGCTAAAACCTAAACATACAAATTAGATTACCAAGTAATTTGTCCATGATGCACCACCACTCGACACAAGGTTGTTATATACAATATCCACATCGAGAGAGCAAAGAATTCTTGGAGAATTTTCTTATAATCAAAGACCATCACAACAGTGGAGGAGTCCTACCTGTGCATTCCAAAAATGATAAGTAGAGGAAATAAACCTTAATCTTGATTACGGAGGAAATTAGTTAAAATGGATCTTTACAAAATGAATAGAGGTAAATGACCTTCTGTATACCTGGGCGATTTTGATATAACACAGAGACAATCGGTTATATTTTGTAGACGGTCATTTAATCAATGAAAATAATGTCATCATCAACTATAAAATGATTTTACCATAATATCCATATTAATTGATGTTTGAGTTTAGGTCTTGAGAAATGATTTAGGAAATAAGTAATTAATGCTAAGGATTAAACATGAGGGAAAAAAATACTCATTACTCATTTTCAAATTATTTTCCAAGTCAATTGAGACTATACATCAATTAATATGAATATTATGGTAAAATATATACTTCATTTATTAATTTTAAGGGGGTGCAAAGTCAATAGTGAAGACAGTAAAAATGAACGAAAGGAGTATATTTTTCTCTTGTTATACTAAATGTGACAAGTAAAAGTGAAAATATATTTTAATATAGCAGACAAGTAAAGATAAATGAGGAATAGTATTTCCTTGTTTGCTTCGTGGGTGCACCATTTTCTTGGTCTATTATTCTTTCCAGCACATATCTTCAATTGTCCTTGATTGTTGTTAAGTTGAAATCTTCCTATCATGCAAGCTTCCTTTTTCTTTCTTCTGCTCCTTGATTTTAGCATGTAAGAATCTTACTGTTGGAACTTTGTGCTTTTCAAAATGAATCCTTTCTTGATTTCATAATTGATATTTGATTGAATCTATTTAGTGCTTTCCTTCCAATTAAACATGTACCAAAAATAAATTTATCACAAGTAAATATTATTATTTTATTAATAATTGTGTTGATTTGTTATTATCCAAATAATTAAAAGGTGAAACTTGGACCTAACAACTATAACAACCTGACTTGTCCAAGCAAGATCATATACATCCCATTATAGCATCACCAAAGTAAACATATAAATTTTCATACAATGGCTATCCAGTTGAACAGACATATAATCAGGAGCCTTTGGTACATTAACAAGTTACTATAACAACTCCTTATATAGAATACCGTAATCATAGTAAGTAAATATATAAATTTCCATAGAAGATCCATTCATTTGATTTTTCAAATATGAACATAATCTACCATAATGGATATAGAACTCAAAATATTCCAAAAAAAAGACACTTTTTTTTTGGGTATAAATAGACATTCCAAGATACACATTTTGTACACAAAACGAGACAGAGCAGTATTCTGTTATAATTAGTCAAAGATCTTCCTAGTTTCTAGCCTTGAATTACTCATGTATCTAATGTATATTAAGCAACTCAATCAATGAGAATACTCACGGAATTGATTTCCTTCTTCGTATCAGACTAGGTTTCATCTCCTCTTAACCACCTAGCCGCCATCCCTTCCACCTATTGCTTTCTTCTGCTCCCTTCCTCTCTGCTCGCCACCTTCAATGACTGTCCAACCCAAATTTCATCCAGCTTTAGCAATCACCAACGTGAAATCCCTTCTTCCAATCACGTTAGATAATGACTCAGGTCAATACCACTCTTGGGAAGCCCTATTCAAAGTTCAAGCACGAGTCCATAATGTGCTTGATCACATCATCCTCCAATGGATGAGAAGGCTAAAAAGGCGGCAAATGACGCAAAAGAAGCCGACTTCGATCTTTGGCATCGCCTTGATGCATTCGTGTTATAATGGATGTATGCCACTGTTCACAAGACATCCTCAAATTCTATACTTGTGATAGATGACTCGGCTGAAAATTGTTGGAAAAGAATTACGGCAATTTTCCAAGACAACAAACACTCGAGGGCTTTCCACCTCGAAAACCAGTTCACAAACACAACTTTGGAAGATTTTCCTACAACCAATGCCTATTGCAACCACCTCAAGCTTCTAGCCGATCAATTAGCGAATGTTGATACTCCGGTCTCTAATACTCATTTGGTCTTGAAAATGATTGCAGGACTTACCGATGTTTATGCTGGATTTGTGACACATATTCAACAACATGATCCTTTGCCGAGTTTCGAAACCTCCAAGTCCAAATTGGCATTAGAAGAGTCGACAATCCTCCAAGCCGTTTGTGAATCTGGTTCGTCTCCTTCGGATGCTCTCGTTGTGAACTCCCAAAATTCTGATGATGATTACCAAAACCCCTCTCAAGGTAATCACAATAATAATCGGAATAATAATAATAATTCCAACCGTGGCAACAATGGAAACAACAAGAGAAATAACAAAAATTCCAGCGGGGGAGGCCGGAACTCTGGCTAAGGTGGTCGCAGCGGAGGCGGTGGCTCCGGTGGCTGGCAGGGATCCGGCGGCAGTGGGGGCCGTGGACAACAGCAGAAATGGCTGCCTCTCAGCCCGTAGATGTATCAACAATAGTGGGCTCCGTAGATGGTGCCTCCCTGCCCTTACCCAACTTATAATTGGGCCAGGCCCAATACCTCACCCAGACCATAACAAGTTGGGCTTCTCGGACCAAGGCCTCAGCAGGTTGCTTTCACTGCATCCGCACCCAGCCCAATAGATATTGAAGCGGCCCTTCACACACTCAACCTTACTCAACCCGACCCATCGTAGTATATGGACACCGGTACAATATCCCACATGACGTCCGCGCGAGGTAATCTCTCGTCTTATATTAATTTGAGCAAAAATCATGGTATAATTGTTGAAATGGTCATTACATTCTGATTCGTGGTTTTGGTAGTGCTAATTTATCACCCCCACATCCTCCATTAGTGTTAAAAATGTCCTTCATGCCCCCAAACTTAATTAAAAACTTAGTTTTAGTTAGAAAATTTACTACTGATAACCAGATTTCTGTTAACTTTGATTCATTTGGGTTTTTGTGAAGGATTTTCAGACGGGGAGGCTACTAATGAGATGTGATAGTCAGGGCGAGCTATATCCCATCACCACCACCACCACCACAAAACAAGCCATTTCTCCATCCACTTTTGCAGTTTTATCCTATTCTCTTTGGCATGACCGTTTAGGTCACCCGGGAGCACCTATCTTAAACAACGTTAGGCGAAATAATTTGATTGAATGTACTAAAACAAGAAACTCTAGTTTTTGTCATTTATGTCCTCTTGGTAAACATGTTAAATTTCCATTTTTTGATTCTCATAACTCTACTTATATGTCGTTTGATATTTTGCATAGTGATTTGTGGACATCTCTTGTTTTGAGTTCTTCGGGTCACAAATATTATGTGCTCTATTTGGATGACTATTCAAAAATTTTACGGACCTTTCCCACCTAAAAAAAATCACAAGTCTATTCAACTTTTCTTGTTTTTAGAGCCTACATCAAAACTGAATTCGAACGGGAATTAAAAAACATCCAATGTGATAATGGTAGAAAATATGATAATGGTTCATTTCTGAGTATTTGTGAAGCTAATGAAATTTCTTTTCATTTTTCTTGTCCCCATACTTCATCACAAAACGGAAAAGCCGAAAGAAAAATATGTTCTATTAATAATATAGTTCGAACTTTATTAGCTCATGCTTCACTACCTCCATCATTTTGGCACCATGCATTGCAAATGACAACATATCTTCTTAACATATTACCAAGCAAAACTCTCGCATATCAATTGCCACTGAAAATCCTTTACCAAAAAGTCCCATCATACTCTCATTTACGAGTTTTTGATTGCTTATGTTATCCTTTATTTCCTTCCAATATGATAAATAAGCTTCAACCTCGTTCCACACCTTGTGTATTTTTGGGCTACCCTTTAAATCATCGTGGTTACAAATGCTATGATTTATCATGAATTAAAATTATCATTAGTCGCCATGTATTATTTGATGAAACCCAATTCCCCTTCTCAAAGATGCATAATCCTACTTCCACCACCTATGATTTTCTTGATAATGGCTTATCACCTTATGTGATTAATCATTTTCAAAATCAATCCACTCCCCCAGAAAATGAGCCGGCCCAACCTCCTACTTCTCCGGCCCAAATAGTAGACAACAACAGCTCCCAGCACACTGCCTCCTAGCCCAGCTCGCCAGGCTCTCACATCTCTCAACCCGCTGTCACAGAGCCCAGAACCCACTGCCCTATCCAGCACTGCCAACCCACCGTCAGATTTCCCCTTTTTAAATTCTTCAACCGTGGGTCACTCTTCCCTTGGCCCAATCACAGACCAAACACAACATCAACCCATTCCTACCATTTTCCAACCCACTACGAGTTCAGACCTAATGCCCATTACAAGGAGCCAACATGGTATTTTTAAACCCAATAAAAAATATCATCATGGCCTGCTCACTAAAGTCATAAAATCACCATTACCTCCTACCCAGTGTCTGCACTCAAAAAGCCGAATTGGAAAATGTCTATGGACGATGAATATAATGCTCTCATTAAAAATAAGACGTGGGATTTAGTGCCTCATTCACCTAACGTTAATGTTATTCGGTCTATGTGGATTTTCAGACATAAAGAAAAACCTGACGGTTATTTTGAGAGGCACAAAACCCATCTTGTAGGTGATGGTGCAGGTCAACAGGTTGGCATGGATTATGGAGAAACTTTTAGCCCAGTAGTCAAACCGACGACCATTCGCACAGTGCTCAGTCTTGCTCTCTCTAAAACTTGGCACATTCATCAGTTGGATGTTAAAAATGCATTTTACATGGTGAACTAAAAGAAATAGTGTACATGCATCAACCCTTGGGTTTTAAAGACCCAGATCATCCTAATCATGTATGTCTTCTGAGGAAATCGTTATATGGGCTCAAGCAATCTCCCAGAGCCTGGTACAAACGGTTTGTCGATTATGTTTCTTCTATTGGGTTCTCTTAAAGCAAGTATGACAAGTCTCTCTTCATCTATCGAAAAGGTACTGATATGGCTTACATTCTTCTATATGTGGATGATATCATCCTCACTGCTTCTTCTGATACTCTTCGCAAGTCTATCATGACGCTTCTCAGCTTAGAATTTGCTATGAAATACTTGGGTCCACTAAGTTACTTCTTGGGTATAAAAGTCACTCGTCATGCAGGTGGTCTATTTTTGTCTCAGAAAAAGTATGCACAAAAAATTATTGAATGTGCTGGCATGTCCTCGTGTAAGTCTTGTCCTACTCTGGTTAATACTAAACTGAAACCCAGTGCTAAATCTAGCACTCCATATGAGGATCCCTCTTACTACCGCAGCCTTGCAGGAGCTTTACAGTATCTCACATTCACGAGACCTGACATTTCTTATGCGGTACAACAAATCTGCTTATTTATGCATAATCCGATGGATGGACATATGCATGCTCTCAAGCGTATCTTGCGCTACATTCAGGGTACACTTCATCATTCGATAACCTCTCTGGTTTCTTATACAGATTCAGATTGGGGTCGGTGCCTAGATACCAGGAGGTCCACTTCTGGCTATTGTGTGTTTCTTGATGATAACTTGATCTCCTGGTCTTCTAAACGCCAGGCCACACTATCTCGCTCCAGCAGCGCTGAATACCGAGGTGTTGCCAATGTGGTTTCTGAGTCCTGTTGGTTACACAATCTCCTTCTGGAGCTACATTGTCCTATCCATAAGGCTACATTGATTTACTGCGATAATGTTAGTGCGATATACCTTTCTGGAAATCTAGTTCAGCATCAACGCACTAAACATATCAAGATGAATATTCATTTTGTTCGCAAGAAAATTGCTCGTGGACAAGCACATGTCCTACATGTCCCATCGCGCTATCAGATTGTCGATATCTTCACAAAAGGACTTCCTTTGGTGTTATTTAAGGATTTTACGGACAGTCTCAGTGTACGAGAACCTCCCGTTTCGACTGCGGGGGTGTGATAGAATATATGTAATTATTCTTGTAAGGTGTAAATCGTCTATATTAGGTTAGACAATATTCTGTTATAATTAGTCAAAGATCTTCCTAGTTTCTAGCGTTGAATTACTCATGTATCTAATGTATATCCATGAGAATACTCACGGAATTAATTGCCTTCACAGACAAATAAACATATAGACGAACAAAAGCCTTTGATTTGAGAAAATGGCAATTAACAAATCCATTTTACTAATTGGATTTTTTTGTTTGGCTCTTTTTTTATTTCAAGTGAAGCAGCTGATGTGATCCTTTTAGGACCATGTG
This sequence comes from Anisodus tanguticus, assembly GCA_034509755.1. Lineage (NCBI taxonomy): Eukaryota > Viridiplantae > Streptophyta > Magnoliopsida > Solanales > Solanaceae > Anisodus > Anisodus tanguticus. The sequence continues at coordinate 34,091,685 of CM067562.1, forward strand.
ATAAGTTTCCAGATTGTAATGCAGCTTGCATCAAGGAGGGATATCAGAGTGGCAGTTGTACTAAGATTGGTGCTGGAATTTTGGGTTGTTACTGTACATCATCTTAGGGAACTTGCTTTTTTACTGCTAGTTATTGGGTTATTTGTTTCATGAATGAGTTGTACTCTCCAGAGTCTTTGGATGTTCTAAATCTATAAAATTCAGTATGGTTGATTAACGACAATCTTTATCTTCTATGAGTCCAATTCAATTTTAGCAAGTTTTTATCTTCTACTCTCTCCGCCTCGATTTATATGAAAGTTTTGATCAGTTTGGGGAGTCAAATCTCTCTTTTTTTACTATAATTTCTCCAGTTTTTTTCATATGTTGTGAATTATTAATTATGCAGACTTATAATATTTTTTATATAGTTTTCAAATATGTAAATTTTATTATAAAATACTCGAAGAATCTATGTTTGAAATTGAGTAAAAAAAAGTTGTTTGACTACCAAAATAAGTTATCATTTAAATAAATTGGGACGGAGAGAATATGATTTATTGTAATGATGAACTCGATGTAATGTTTTTCCTTTTGATAATTGAAAAATTCTAAAACCAGGGAGATACAATTTGACAGAATGAATATAAAAAATAGGAAAGATAACGAATGGAATCAATGGAGATAAGATTTGATTAAGATCACAAAATGCTTTTTTGAATGTCGTTGATCTATAGAGGTGTCAAATTTAGCCATGAAAATATAACTCGCAGTCTAAATTTGGACAATTAAGTTATGTATATATTTGATGGGGATAATTTTTAGTATATATAGCTCAAGTTAGTCGATCTAAGAAATCGAGTCGAGTCTATATGAAAAGTAGGAAAAATGCTATTTTTTTGGATTTGATTTGTTGATATAGTCACGATAAATAAATAAAAAGAAGCTTTTATTAATTTGATTAATTAATTAGATAAATTATAAAAGAACAAACGAACAAATGAAAATGACTGAGTTGGGCGATCAGGTTATAATAGTTTATTTAGCTCAACTTGACCCCATCTTGACATAACAAATATTTTCTGGCAAAGGATATCCAATGAAAAGGATAATAGATAGTAGTAAAAGGGAAAAAAAGAAACACATTTAATTAATTAAGATATGAGCCCTTCCAATTCAGACCCATTAAGTGAAAACAAACGAAACCTCTTTATTATTTGTTGTATTTGTTTATTGTATTAATCTCGTTTCTTTAATTTCCAATAAAAAGATTAGTGGCATTGAAGTAGACAGTGATCCGTGTATTGCTGTTTTAAGTTCTTAATTAGTGATGGTTAGCTTAAACTTTGGAAAAAGGCAATGAATTACCTCAAATCCTAAGGGAATTTCTGTTATCCATGAAAACAGAGAAAAAAATGGCAAATTCTTTCCCTATTTATAACCCAATACTAAAATTATACTTGCTAAAAAGAAGAAGCAAAACAATCTTAAGAAACAAAAATAAAAATTCAAATAAGACAGATATGGCAAGCATTCTTAATAGAGTTTTTTTTTTTTTTTTTTTTTGATAATCCAGGTTTCAGAGCTTGCGCTTTGCGCCCGACTACTTCACGGTATTAACCCGGACGTCCCGGAGGTAATAGCACCGGTCCTTCAACAACTATCACCGGGTAAATCGCGGGATGTGCTCCGGTGGCCGGTTTTCGGGAGCGTACAAGGCGATCAATGAGACAAGGTCAAATTCCCCAATTTCTTCGTGCTTGCGGGGAATCGAACCCATGCTGTCCCATGCCAGAGCGCCTTATAGCGCCCAGGCTTTGCCACTGGACTATGCCCCGGAGGACAAAACTTTGAGGGTAAACTTTTTATACTAGCCATCCCCACCGCATCACTGCGGCTCCACACACAAGAAACCCCACCTCCGGCCTGGCCCTACGGATTAGTATACACCGCTTGGCCCTACGCGTATGGAGGGATTTTTTATGAGGCTTGGCTCTAGTCTCGCTGGTCTTGGGAATCGAACTCGAGACCCAAGGCAGCAATACCCTTAGTGTAATGACCACTTGGCCAAACACCTAGTGGAGCATTCAGACCTTTCAAGGTGATTATTGCTTCCTTTTTCCTTCCAATATATAACTTATTGCTTCCTTTGTTTCAATTGATGTGTCATACTTTTAAAAAAAATTGTTTCCGAAAGAATATGAATTTCTATAGTTTGTAACTCTTTAGTGATCATATATAAGACTCAAAACACATTTTGGCACATTTAACATATTTTAATTTACGATAATAAGATCAATAATTTTTCTTATTTTCTTAAACGCCGTATCAAATCAAACATAAACACATAAAATGATACGAAAAGAGTATTAAATCTAGATCTACGTATTGATGTGAGAGGTAAAGTCAGAAAGTTATTGAGAAGGTTGGAACTCCTCTTGTGTTACAATCCTTCTCCTGGTCAGTGTTATTGTTCAGTAGTGTACATAAGATTTTGTGCAAGCGATCAGTAGCAGATTCAGAATTTTCATTAAAGAAAGTCAAAATAAAAAAAATATATATGAAGAAACCAAGAAAATTTAACAGATATATGTATAAATAAAAGTATGTTTTGTACCTATTTGCACAGTATAACATTTTCAGCCAAAGGTGGCTCTGTCACAGCAAACTATGTCTGTCTATTGTGACAATTCAGTTTGTATGTCTATAGAGAAAGTTTAAGATTTTACTTCTTGTCTTAAATTGATGTTTACTTTGTCGCGTGTCCACGTCTCTCTCTATATAGACATATTATAGTGAATTAATTACCCTCTTTCTGTGATTAAGCATTAGTATGTAACATGAATTATTTATGCAGCAGATAACAAATCGACAACTAGCTACTGCATTTAGAGATGAAGCTCAAAACACAGTACAAAAGGGTGCCGATGCAATGAAACATGGTGCTGATGCTGCCAAAAGAGCCAGCTATGAAGTGAAAAATGAGACTGCCTCTGTTGCTGATGAGGTAACACATTAGTGTCTATTATACATAAATAAGACGCGGAACTTATAGAGTCGTAGCCTTCTAAGACTTTCTTCTCCAACTCACTCAATCGATAGATTGAGGCAATCAATTGGAAATCGACCAAAAGGACTTGTCAAGCCTTAGAAGTCAAAGCATTCATCACATATCTGTTGGTATTGAACCGGATTGTAGGTAAAGAAACAGGGTTGAAGTGTATTCGAAAGGTTAAACAAAGTAATGCTGAGTCGAGAGATGACTCTCTGTCTTTAAGACAAAATTACTCCGTATAGATGCTTTTACGGTATTGGGTAATAGTCTCCCAAGATAAAACAACAACTAATCAACAGTACAAAACAAATACTATTAATTCTAGCGAAGAAGATGAATAAGAACAAATTGCTATTGCTTGTTTGAGTTTTCTGACTAACAGAGAGAAGGGTGTGTTGTTTGCTTCTACGTTATGTTGTGTCTTTTTTCTTTGTGTCATTTCCCAATTTAACAGAGATGTTCAATTTATAGGAGCAGAAAGGGAGGCAACTGACCATGTGTTTACAACGTTCGTACGAATTGAAAGGCCAACAATTACGTCTTGTAACTGTTATGTCTTTATTACCTTTGTAACGTTTGTAACACTTTGAGCAATTAAACAGTCTGTAGTTACGTCTGTTGGTTTTGGAACTGTTGTAACGTTCTGAAACCTTTAGGGACCAGAATGTAAATAGTTAACATTTCAGGGACCAAAAATAAAGTCTCAGAAGAAAGCAACAGCCCAACAGCCAACAACCAACATCCCACGACCCGTGACCCGAATCCGGACCGGACCGAACGGGCTGGCGGCGGAAGCGCGCGTGTGGGGCTTAGCCCCGAACCCAAGCTCACATAGGTCCTTTCCATTCTAAACATATGGGTTACCTCTTGGGCCCCCAAACCCTTACTCAAACTTAGAGTTTATATATAACATAAACTCTCATTCTTTCACCAATGAGCGAGATTTGTCATTTTGGCATTAAACATTCTATCTTTTCATGTCTCAAACACCTTACTTTGTGTACCAATATCTCTTTTATTTCTTAACGAAATTTGACGATACTTGGCACTAACATCGTCTACTCACTTAGTAGATTAGGCATGTGCGAAGAAAAGACGTTTACAACATGCGACCCCCACATGTTTAAGTCATTAAACACGTGATAAACTCAATCCCTCATTAGTAAAATTTCCAACAACCCCCTCTTGAAAGAGAATTGGTGCATACAGGGTGCCAAAGTTTAGCTATCTTTCAGCGGAAAGATATTGCATCAGGATAGGTAACTTTTAGCTTTGAACCTTCCTTAGTTTATTACCATCAGATTTACTTACTGCGTAGTGAATGTGATGTCTTGAACCGTCAGTGTTTAGTGTAAACCAAGACAATGATATCAACACAATAACTCTCCTTATTCATCTTCTTCTTAATGTTTTGTCCGTTGTGGCCATGGACAACACTTGGATTCTTAAGTGCGTACAATTGAAACGGCATGTCTTCGTACTTAAATAGGTGATCTCCTATAAGGTATATTGCTCTACTCCACTCACAAGTGTTAGGAATCATTAAAAGTTTCAGAAACTTATCATTTACCCATCATGCAGATAGCACTTAATGTCTATCGCGGGAACGACTTTGGAGTTATCTTTCTTTAAAGAATGATAATCTGAAGTGCTTTTACTTCAAGTGAAGCGCTAAACTAAACCTCTACAGATAAGTTTTCCCACTGAACCAAATTCCTGGGATCTCCAGTCAGTAAGGTTGGGTTACCACCATAAAGATTCTTATTTTATGAGTTTTAAGCCCATTCCCCTAGACAAGCAGAATATTTGATCTTTGGGTAGGCCTTTAGTTAGCGGATTCGCTAAGTTATCCTTTGATTTGACGTAATCAATGGAAATGACACCCGTAGTGATCAACTGCCTAACGGTCTTATGCCTTCGACGAATATGTCTAGACTTGTCGTTGTTCATATATCTTCGTGCCCTTCCTAAAGCCGATTGACTGTCACAGTGAATCATCACCGAAGGCACGGGTTTATCCCAACAAGGGATATCCTCTAAGAAGTCGTGAAGCCACTCTGCTTCTTCTCCTGCTTTGTCCAAAGCGATAAACCCCGATTCCATCATGGATCGGGCGATGCATGTTTGCTTAGAGGATTTCCAAGACACAACACCACCACCAATTGTAAAAATATACCCACTGGTGAATTTGGTGTTCTTTATGTCCGATATCCAGTTTGCATCACTGTATCCTTCCAATACAATTGGATACCTTGAGTAATGTAATCTGTAGGTCAGCGAATATTTCAGATATCGTAGTATCCGATTTAGCGCATTCCAATCATCAATTATAGTATTATGAGTGAACCTAGCCAACTTATTGACTGGATAAGCGATGTCGGGTCGGGTACAGTTTGTAATGTATATTAAACTGCCAATGACATGTGCATATCGCTCTTGGGATACGGGTGCACCATGATTTTTATCAATTCTATGATTTATATCCATTGGTGACTTCATAGGGGAACTGTCAAATACATCAAATTTCCTCAAAACATCTTCAATGTAATGAGATTGAGATAAGACTAGTCCGTCAGATGTCTTAGAAATCTTAATTCCTAAGATTACATCTGCAATACCTATATCTTTCATGTCGAAGCATTGTTTCAACATCTTCTTGGTTTCCACGACCAAGGTTAGACTACTTGCGGTATGAGCATGTCATCTACGTAAAGGCATATCATAACAAATGAGTCAGAGTTCCCTTTGATATAAATACATTTATCACATTCATTTATGGAGAAACCTTGTGATAATAAAGTATTATCAAACTTTTCATGCCATTGTTTCGGAGCTTGTTTGAGTCCGTACAGAGACTTAACAAGTCGACATTCTTTCTTTTCTTGTCCTGGAACCACATACCCCTCGGGCTGTCCCATGTATATTTTCTCTTCCAAATCTCCATTTAGGAAGGCTATCTTAACAACCATTTGGTGTATCTCAAGGTCACGCAAAGCTGTTATGGCTATGAATACCCTTATGGACGTTAATCTAGACACAGGTGAATATCTGTCGAAGTAATCGAAGCCTTCCTTTTGACTGTAGCCTTTGCCTACCAATCTGGCCTTATATTTTTCAATAGTTCCATCTGTTTTGTACTTTCTTTTGAGTATACACTTACAAACCAAAGGTTTGCTTCCCGGAGGAAGATCAACTATTTCCCAAGTACAATTTTGCATGATGGAATCTATTTCGATTTCTATAGCTTCTTTCCAAAGCGGTACTTCAGGAGTTGACAATGCTTCTTTGATTGTCCTCGGTTCATTTTCAACCATATATGTTAGAAAGTCTGGACCAAAGGTTTTATCCTTTTTGGCCCTCTTGCTCCGTCTTTGTTCAACCTCTGGAACCTCAACGTTCTATAGGTCTGGAACATTAAGTTCCGGATAGTTAGTGACTTCTGAGTCCTGTAGATCTGGAACGTCTAGTTTCGGATAATCAGAAACTCCCGGGTCTTGTTGACTTTGAGCATTTTGTTCATAACTTCGTTTGCGCGAAATTATTTCTTTATCTTTTCTAGGAAAGATCTTTCAAGGAATTCAACATTCCTTGATTACATGATCGTACCTTCGTGGATATCAGATATCTCTGACTTATACACTAAGAAGCGATAAGCATTACTATTACCGATGAATATGCAATCTACAGTCTTAGATCCAATTTTGACCTACTTTGGTTTAGATACTTCTGCCAGACAACCCCACACTTTCAAATATTTGTAAGTGGGTTTCTTTCCTTTTCATAATTCATATGGAGTTTTATCCTTACACTTATGCGGAACTCTATTAAGAATTGTATTAGCGGTAAGAATCGCTTTGCCCCACATGCTTTGGGCTAAACCGGAATTGATGAGTAAGACATTCATCATTTCATTTAATATGCGGTTTTTGCGCTCGGCAATACCGTTAGACTGAGTCGAGTAAGGAGCAGTCGTTGATGAACAATGCCGAATTGAGCACAGTATTCTTCAAATGGTGCTACGTATTCTCCCTCTCTATCACTACAAATTGCCTTAATCCGTAGGTTTAATTGATTTTCAACTTTTGCTTTGTAACGTTTAAACGCTTCAAAGGCTTCATCTTTACTTTTCAACAAGTAAGCGTAACAATACCTTGTACTATCATCAATGAAAGTCATAAAGTACTTGTTCCCCCCTCTAGTTTGTACAAACTTTAAATCACATATGTCCGTGTGAATAAGTTCTAGAGGAGCGGTGTTTCTTTCCACTGAATGGAAAGATGACTTGGTTAATTTTGCCTCTATGCACACCTCACATTTATGTTGAGGGTTTATGTCGAAGGAAGGCAACAATTACAACACAATTTCCTTGAGCAACGCCAGAGACAACAACAACAGTGCCTTGAATAGCAGCAACACCAGAGACAAAATTGTTGACAGTAGTAGAAGCAGAACTACCAACGTAGTTGTTAACAGAACTGTCAACAGAACTTTCAACTGAACAGTTGGTCAAAACAAAGCCAAACCCAGAGTTAGAATCAGAACTGGAACCATAACTGTTGACATACATCTTTCGAACACCTAGAAAATAGCACAAATTTTGTCTTAAAATTATTGGTATTGAACCGGATTGTAGGTAAAGAAATGGGGTTGAAGTGTATTCGAAAGGTTAAACAAAGTAACGCTGAGTCGAGAGATGACTCTCTGTCTTTAAGACAAAATTACTCCGTATAGATGCTTTTACGATATTGGGTAATAGTCTTCCAAGATAAAACAACAACTAATCAACAGTACAAAGCAAATACTGTTGATTCTAGCAAAGAAGATGAATAAGAACAGATTGTTATTGCTTGTTTGAGTTTTCTGACTAACAGAGAGAAGGGTGTGTTGTTTGCTTTTGCGCTTTGTTGTGTCTTTTTCTTTGTGTCCTTTCCCAATTTAACAAAGATGTTCAATTTATAGGAGCAGAAATGGAGGCAACTGACCAGGTGTTTACAACGTTCGTACAAATTGAAAGGCCAACAGTTACGTCTTGTAACTGTTATGTCTTTATTACCTTTGTAACGTTTGAGCAATTAAACAGTCTGTAGTTACGTCTGTTGGTTTTGGAACTGTTGTAATGTTCTGAAACCTTCAGGGACCAGAATGTAAATAGTTAACATTCTAGAGACCAAAAAGAAAGTCTCGAAAGAGACCCGAACCCGAACCGGACAGGCGGCGACGCGCGTGTGGGGCTTAGCCCCGAACCCAAGCTCACCTAGGTCCTCTCCCTTCTAAACACATGGGTTACCCTTTGGGGCCTCAAACCCTTACTCAAACTTAGAGTTTATATATAGCATAAACTCTCATTCTTTCACTAATGGGCGAGATTTGTCATTTTGGCCAAAAAACACTCCATCTTTTCATGTCTCAAACACCTTACTTTGTGTACCAATATCTCTTTCATTTCTTAACGAAATTTGACAATACTTGACACTAACATCATCTACTCACTTAGTAGATTAGGCATGTGCGAAGAAACGACGTTTCCGACATGCAGGGCCCACGTATTTAAGTCATTAAAGACGGGATAAATTCAATCCTCATTAGTAAAAATTCCAACAATATCATCATGCATATCTTATTAGCTGTAGTAGCTGCATAAAACATAAAGCATATAGTACTTTTCTCCATTGTCATGCATCAAATGACTGTCTCAATCGTTTCATTTGAAGTTCTAATATGATGATCATATAATATTCTTTTTGCGGGTGTTGTAACATGTAGTATTTCGTTTGTGATTTACGTATATTTTAACAGCGTAATCAAAAGTAACCAAATATCTGTTAAAGCTAGTTAATGAATAAAACTAGCCAAGTTGGTGTGAATGAGAAATGGAAGGCAACCTTTCCGAACAGTCACCAACCTATTCCGAAGAGGCACCTTCAAGGCTATATAAACTAAGGCAATGCCTCATTTTAAAGATACCAAAACCAAAAATTTCTATATCTGAAATTCTGCATTCTTTTTTCACAAATAAAACTATCGAGTCTTACTGTGTTTCGTTGCCAACTTTGAGTTCGTCGAAGTCGAAGGCGTTTGACGTACCGCTACTCCCCGCGATGTGTATATCCGTTTTATCCGGGAGGAAGTAATCCATAACCTCGGGTACGGTGAGGGGATTAAATTCCTTAAGGACACACAAGGAATTCGTGGTCTCGGATACTTTCTTACTTCGTATTATTTTTCCAGTTTCTTTTTTTCCGGTTTTTTGTCTTTCCGTTTGGTTTCGTTTTTCCCGATTTTTTGAACACAGGCACAACAACAAGCTTAAGGAATTTATTCATTATTTCTGTGTTCATTTGTTCTTGTTTAACAATTACAGAACGTTGTCGGAAAAAAAAAATTGTTGTTTGGAGACTAAAATCTTCGGATTTTCTACTCCGATTGAGATTAAAGTTTTCATAACTTTCTACTCCGTTTGGTACTTGATTTGAAGATATAAAAACTTCATCAAGTATACAACATACAATTTACTGGAAAAAAAAAGGTGTATGTTTGTTGTTTCGATGTAACGAACTTGTATGTTGTTTGGAGACTAAAATCTTCGGATTTTCTACTCCGGTTGAGATTAAAGTTTCCATAACTTTCTACTCCGTTGGGTACTTGATTTGAAGATATAAAAACTTCATCAAGTATACAACATACAATTTACTGGAAAAAAAAAGGTGTTTGTTGTTTCGGTGTAACGAACTAATATGTTGTTTGGAGACTAAAATCTTTGAATTTTTTACTCCGATTGAGATTAAAGTTTTCATAATTTTCTACTCATTTGGGTACTTGATTTGAAGATATAAAAACTTCATCAAGTATACAACATACAATTTCGCATTTCGTTTCAAGGATTTTAAATCTGTTTGTGTAACCTTGATTCGGTTTGAAGAAATAAAATCTTCACCATTGTGTATTACATCTCACGCTTGTCAAAGCGATTCGGTTTGAAGTCTTCACCGTTTATTAAACTTTTTTTGTTGCTTCGTTTGCGACGAAATGGGAGACATGACTCCAAATTTGAATGCTATCGCTCGCCACACTAGCCCCCATGGTTGGTTCTACGAGCAATGTTGCGTCCTCCGGTCATCGCACCAAGACCGCTCCGGCAGAGAAGCCTGGAAAATTCACCGAAATTGATTTCAAACGATGGCAACAAAAGATGTTCTTCTATTTAACTACTTTAAACCTCCAAAAGTTTATTAAGGAGGTCGTTCCGATTTTGCCGGAATCAACACTGAGAATGAACGTTTTGTTGTAAGCGAGGCATGGAAGCACTCGAGATTTTTTGTGCAAGAATTATATTCTTAGCGGATTTGGAGGATGATCTTTACAACGTCTATAGTAATGTGGAAACATCAAAAGATCTATGGGATGCGTTGGAAAAGAAATATAAAACAGAAGATCTTTGGATTAAAGAAATTTATCGCCGCCAAGTTTCGGACTACAAAATGGTAGATGGCAAGTCTGTTGTTACTCAAGTTCAAGAGTTGCAGGTTATCATCCACGATCTACTCGTTGAAGGTTTGGTGATTAGTGGGGTGTTTCAAGTTGCGGCAAAGTAATAGAGAAGCCGCCTCCTTCATGGAAGGACTTCAAAAATTACTTGAAACACAAGCGAAAGGAGATGACAACGGAGGATCTCATCGTCCGTTTGAGAATCGAGGAAGATAACAAGGCGGCGGAGAAGAAGGCAAATGTGAGATCAACCATGGGGAGCACATATTGTTGAAACCGCCCCAACTAATCGAAAAAGAGGAAAAATGCATCGGGACCAAGGAGCTATCCCAACAAGAAGAAATTCAAGGAAAGCGCCACAATTGTGGAAAAATCGGACACAAAGTTGCGGACCGTCGTGCTCGAAAAAGGTAAAGAAGAATGGTCGGGCTAATATGGTTGAAACAAACGAGGAAGTTGATGACTTGTGCGCTATGTTGTTTGAGTGCAACTTAGTGGGAAATCCGAAAGAGTGGTGGATTGACTCGGCGCCACTCGCCACATTTGTCTTTGTTAGAGAAGCCTTTGCTTCATATGCTCCCGCCGGCCCGACGATACCATATATATGGGAAATTTCGCAACGGCCAAAATTGAAGGTTATGGAAAGATACGCGAAGATGACATCCGGCAAGGTGGTGACTCTTAACAACGTCGTCATGTTCCCGAAATTAGGAAAAATCTAGTATCTACCGGACTTCTAGTAAAGAACGGTTTTAAGTGTGTTTTTGTTTCGACAAGGTTGTAATAAGTAAGAACGAGATGTACATAGGAAAAGGTTACCTTACTGAGGGCCTTTTCAACCGAATGTAATGGTCGTTGCCAATAATAATAAAGTTTCGCTTCGTCTTACTTACTTGAGTCAAATAATTTATGGCATTCACGTTTAGGACATGTCAATTACGAACCTTGCGAAAAATGATTAGTTTGGAAGTATTGCCTAAGTTTGAATGCAATCAATCAAAATGTCAAATCGTGTTGAGTCTAAGTATGTTAAACATCCTTATAAGTCGGTTGAAAGGAATTCAAGTCCTTTAGACTTAATCCATACGAGATATTTGTGACATGAAGTCAATCCCATCTCGTGGTGGGAACAAGTATTTCATAACTTTTATTGACGATAGTACGCGGTATTGCTACGTTTGTTTACTTAATAGTAAAGATGAAGTAATTGAAGCATTCGGGCAATACAAAAGTGAAGTTGAGACTCAACTTAACAAAAAGATTAAAATGATAAGGAGTGATAGGGGCGGTGAATATGAATCTCCTTTTGAACAAATATGTTTGGAATATGGCATTATTCAAACAAGCGCTCTTACTCGCCACAATCAAACGGAATTGCGGAAAGGAAAAATAGAACCCCGAAAGAAATGATGAATGCCTCTGTTAATAAGTTCGGTTTACCCCAGGAACTTGTGGGGGAAGCCATTCTAACGGCTAGCCGAATACTCAATCGAGTGCCCCATAGCAAAACAAAATCTATTCCATACGAAAAGTGGAAAGGAAGGAAGCCCAATTTGGGATACTTCAAAGTGTGGGGGTGTTTGGCCAAGGTGCAAATTCCTAAACCCAAAAGGGTAAAAATAGGACCTAAAACCATTGATTGTGTTTTCATAGGATATGCCACAAATAGTAAGGCATATCGATTCTCGGTTCACAAATCGAGAAAATCCCGACATTCGAGTAAATACGGTAATTGAATCGATAATGCCGACTTCTTTGAAACCATATATCCGTATAAAAGGAATGTGAGTCGTCTAGCAAAGAATCTAAACGACCTCGGGAAGAAACAAAGGAAAATATTCCCGATGAGGAAAACCGAGACGCAAAGCAAACGTCAAAGGACGTCTACTTCATTTGGACAAGAATTTCTAACATTTTTGTTGGAGAATGAGCCTCGAACCTTCAACGAAGCTATGTCTTCATCGGAAGCTCAATTTTGGAAAGAGGCAATCAATAGTGAGATAGAATCCATCTTAAACAACCATACTTGGGAATTGGTTGACCTTCCTCCAGGGAATAAACCTTTAGGTTCCAAATGGATTTTCAAGCGAGAAAATGAAAGTGATGGTACTATTGATAAATATAAGGCAAGACTAGTTGTTAAATGGTTTAGACAACGAGAAGGTCTTGATTACTTTGATACATACTCGCCGGTAACGAGGATTACATCTATTCGGGTGTTAGTAGCGTTAGCCGCCGTGTACGGTCTTGAAATCCATCAAATGGATGTGAAAACAGCCTTCTTAAATGGAGAGTTAGAGGAAGAAATTTACATGGAACAACCGAGGGGTTTGTAGTTCCAGGAAAGAGAAGAAGGTGTGTCGACTTGTTAAGTCTCTTTACGGACTAAAACAAGCACCCAAACGGTGGCATGCAAAATTTGACCATACAATGTCTTTGTCAAATGGATTCAAGATAAATGAGTGTGATAAATGTGTCTACATTAAGAACACTCCAAACCACGTAGTCATTGTTTGTTTGTACGTGGATGATATGTTGATAATGAGTAACGACATTGCTAACATAAATGCTACTAAGCGCATGCTTGCTAGTAAGTTTGATATGAAAGACTTAGGAGTTGCCGATTTAATTCTCGGGAATTAAAATCCATAAGACTCCTCAAGGTCTAGCATTGTCTCAATCTCATTATATTGAAACGGTACTTGAAAAGTTCAAGTATTTGGACTTTAAAGTTGCAAAGACGCCAATTGATATGAACCTTGCTCTTGCAAAGAATAAAGGTGAAAGTCATTCTCAATTGGATTATGCCAGTGTTGGGGAGTTTGATGTATATCATGAAGCGTACGCGACCGATATTGCATGTGCTATAAGTAAACTAAGTCGCTACACTAGTAATCCCGACCAAAAACATTGGTCGGCAATGAAACGAGTTTTGGGGTATTTAAAACATACTCAAAACTTTGCTTTGCATTATAACGGGTATCCTGCGAGCTTATTGAAGGATACGGTGATGCAAATTGGATCACTAGGTTCAATCTGAAACTAAATCCACAAGTGGATATGTTTTTACCATAGGTGGAGGAGCAAAGTGTCTTGGAAGTCACCCAAATGGACATGTATCGCCCGCTCTACAATGGAATCGAGTTCATAGCTTTAGACAAAGCCGGTGAAGAATTTGAATGGCTCCGGAATTTCTTAGAAGATATTCCATTTTGGCCCAAACCGTTGGCTCCTATATGCATACATTGCGATAGCCAAGCGGTAATAGGAAGAGCCGGGAGCCTTATGTACAACGGAAAGTCTCGTCACATACGACGAAGACATAATACCGTTAGACAACTACTCTCTAGTGGAATTATCACAATTGACTATGTTAAGTCAAGAGATAATGTATCGGATCCACTAACTAAAGGCCTAACTAGAGAGGTAGTTGAAAGATCATCAAGGGGAATGGGACTATGGCCGAGGACAAGTCATCGTGACGGTAACTCTACCTAGAAGACTGGAGATCCCAAGATCTAGGTTCAAAGAGATCAAACAAAGTCATTAATGACGGTTCAACATTGTCACAATAACTCTTTGGTCCATTCTCGTGATGAGACAATGTTCGGTACCGGGATAAAGCATTGCGGCTTTTTAATGGTTCCTAAGTTTGGTACGGGGTATATCAAATAGTGTATCTACGGGATGACACATTTAGGAATCACCTATGTAAGTGTGAAGTGTAAGCCGCTTCAAGGAGAATTATGTAAGGCCAATTCTCTACGCACTTATGAACCAGGCGGTGTTCATGGTCGAAACGAACAAAACAATGAGAACCAAAGACGGTTAAAGGGTTAATTGTGTGACATGTGGTTGTCTAGGTATACACCAAAGCTCGACGGTTCAAGGATATCACATCTACCGATTGACCGAGTATATCCGACATATGTTCACTACGGAAAGTTCAAAGAGAAATCTACTTATCCGGATGCGATTAATCCTTGCTTACGAATCACACGGTTTTTTGTCATGCATGTTTTTCATCATATAGCCATTCCCCATTCATGTGGGGGATTGTTAAAGCTAGTTAATGAATAAAACTAGCCAAGTTGGTGTGAATGAGAAATGGAAGGCAACCTTTCCGAACAGTCACCAACCTATTCCGAAGAGGCACCTTCAAGGCTATATAAACTAAGGCAATGCCTCATTTTAAAGATACCAAAACCAAAAATTTCGTGCATCCGAAATTCCGCATTCTTTTTTCACAAATAAAACTATCGAGTCTTCCGTGTTTCGTTGCCAACTTTGAGTTCGTCGAAGTCGAAGGCGTTTGACGTACCGCTACTCTGCGACGGTATATCCGTTTTATCCTGGGAGGAAGTAATCCATAACCTCGGGTACAGTGAGGGGATTAAATTCCTTAAGGACACACAAGTGAATTACGTGGTCTCGGATATTTTCTTACTTCGTATTATTTTTCCAGTTTCTGTTTTTTCTGGTTTTTTGTCTTTCCGTTTGGTTTCTGTTTTTCCTGATTTTTTGAACACAGGCACAACAACAATATCTTTACCAAAAAAGTTATATTTTCATGTCCTAGAAGAGTGCTTTGTCGACGTGCTAGAGCACTGTTGTATTCTTTTTTGACTTTTGACCCAAAGAAGGAATTGAATCGAAATGACTTTTCTATTAAAGCTCCTTGTGTCTGTATTAATTCCTGACCACAATGCCAAAACAAAGCCTTCTTTCTAGAGGCCTCGAGCAGGTTAGCCCCTATCTATGGTGTGGGAATTCAATCAGGATGCGGTTCCTCCTCTCCCGAGTGTCTGAACGTGCTATTTAAACGTACAAGTTTAACCTTGAAAAAAGAGTAGCAGGACAAAGAACATTATCATACAGATTTACTTCAATTTTGACTATATCTCTTAGCAGTATGCCAGCATCTGTAATAGAACTATCACCAATCGAATCATCTGTCTTTTTTTCTTCGGTGCTACTTGTTGTTTTTCCACCATGGGTTTAGAGTATATTTAGTACTTCTCGGATGGGATAGGCCTCTCAAGTTGCGCTGACGCAGGGGCTTCTGATACGCTTGCCATTGGCAGATAGGGTAATGGTTGCTTAGGTTTCTCGACCTGTAAATTAACATGTTATACCACATTACTTACCGTCTATTATAAATTATCAATCAATTAATACTAGTTATATCTAGTTACCTGCAAGGCTGCAACTACATTTTCAACAATCTGATTATATAAATAAATTTTACGCTGTCAGTGTGTAAAAATTCGATTCTTGTCTAACTATATACGTTGCCAATATAATGCTTTTTTTGAAAGGCGATGCACAAGACAAAAGAAGTGGGAGATAAGGTGGCGGATACAGCACAAGACATGGCTGGAAAAGCAAAACACACAGCACAGCAAACATGGGATTCAGTTAAAGAAACCACTCAGAAAATGAAAGATACAGTGAAAGGCAAAGCTGAAGAGTCCACAGAGGCTATAAAAGAAAATGTCACTAAGAGCATGAACTCCAGGAACTAAATTTCAACTCTATCTATTTCAATACACAGAGACATTATCTCTTCCTAATTTTTTTTCTTTTTCTGATGTTTGAAAGAATTAAGATTTCCTTTTTTCTTAGTTTTGCTGAAACCGCAGACTGAAGTTTGCGAGTTTGATGTATTACTGTAGTTGGAAATATGACTAATATGACAAAAAGTACTTGTATCCGCCACTGCTAACTAGTCATAGATGGATGGACAAAAGTACTTGCGTCTAGTCTGATATGATAATTTTATAAATAAGAGTATTAAGCTGCGACAAAAAACTGTCAAATGCCGCTGATAGTACAAAATTCTTTTTATCGTGTGTATGTAACTTAATCTAGATTATAAATGATGGTTATTACATTGCTAAACTTACAATACGTTCAGTTTACAACTTACATATGTATTTACTATTACACAGTAGCCCTGATTAACAATTACAGCTTACATATGTATCTTTCTAGTCTACAAAATGATACTCTGATACTACATCTTTCAACTGATATAATAACATCATTCAACAATTTTCACTCAAATGACGAGATAATTACACGTTTAAAGTGATAACAAAATAAAGCACTAGAATGAAAATATGACTTATATATTTGCCACACTTTATGCCAGCGAATATTACAATGAAATCGCCTTCATGAAGTCCATGAGCTCGAATGAAATCACCTTCAAAAATTGGAAAAGAGATGCAATAAAAAATTACTACTAAAAATTAATGAATTATGCAACGCAAGAGCAGGATTGATTGTATCAACACCTGTGTTTTGTTATTTGGACAGAATCTGGAAAAAAGAGCACAAAAACCATAATTATAAAAGCAAGATGACTATAAAGCAACGAGTCTCATACCTACCTAGCGTGCGTGCGTTCCTATTACTACTGGACTATAATTCCCTTTAGATTAAAAATCCTAACTTGCTGAGAGGCGTGGGAGATGAAAAAAGTCTTAAAAATGAGTTCATGGTCGTATTATGTATGAACTCGCAATATAGTTTTCCATGTGTATGGCCACATGGAACTCTTTGGAGGAGTTTTTGGAGCGAGATGTTCACATAACATGTCATATTTCTCTAGAGTATATTTTCATATGAGTTCATGATAGTTCAAGGGGTTATGTGAACACCCGATATTTTAGGTATGAAACTCGCAAAAAAAAATGATAGTTTAGCAGTTTTTTAACCTATTCACTCTTTCGTATATGCGGAAATTGGCATCTTAGATATCGCTTAGATCCCTACTCTTCTGTATGTATTACTATGTTGCTTCATTTATTTTGTATCTTGATACTTTGCTGGCCTTATTTTCTTGTAATCCTGCATCGACTACTTTGCTTTTGAGCCGAGGGTCTATCGGAAACAAGCTATCTATCTACCCACAAAAGGTAGATGTAAGATCTGTGTTCATCTTAACTTTCCTTAGACCCCATATTGGGATTACACCGGATACGTTGTTGTTGACTATAAAACAAAAGAAAAATAATTCGATCGTTCAATAATCTTCGTTTATATTGAACGATTGAAAACAGTAGCCACTAGGAAAATGATTTAACTTATATAAACATGTGAATAAAATATTCAGTTCTTTTTTTAGAAAAAATAGAATGCAAGAATATATGGAATATAAAAAGAAGAAAAAGAAAAGTGAAGACATTATCCAAAAGCATGAGATATTTTATCTACGTGGCATCATCCTAGTGGATGGAGTAATATCTGGACGCCACAAGTTCACCCGTCGTCCAGGAAAAAAGATACTATCCCTTTTAAATTCCTTATTTGTTCCAAGATATTCCTTTAATTAGTAAGAGTTAAGGAATTTATAAAGAGAAGTAGACTACTCAAGAATTTTTTATTTTATTTGTTGGAATTGAATTAACTCTAGATCTACTCCGTTTTTTGGCCTTATTATTCATAATTTCATCATCAACACTCCAAAATTCTCACAAAATGGTTAGCAAATTAAACCATATGGCAAGTTGTAACATGTCTTTTGATGCATCAAGTTTCTTGGTGGCAACTCCTAATGTTGCCTCCAACGACATTAACACTTCCCATATCACTATGTTATTTTCCTCCTCCCATAAGAACATCTGGGACGGATTCAGAATTTAAATTCTATGGGTTTAACTTTAAAGACTTTTAACATTTAACTATTATGTTTTTAAAGTTATAAATTCATATTTATCATTTATTACAATTTTAGTATGTTCCAAACACTGGGTTCAGATGAATCCGGTACCATAAGGTTAGATCCGTCCCTGCCACCACCACGAGACTTGTCGTATGGGCGGATCTAGCATTTTCCAACTTTTTTCTATTTTTCGTTATAAATTAAGTTTGTGACTTTAACTCATTTCATATATATAACTATTAATATATTATCTTGCCTCCTTAAATGTTGATAATACACAACATCCTATACCTAAACGGATCCTATGATTTTTGAGTTAGTATACACTCTAACAACATAAGTTCAACGGATGATACAAGTTACTTTGTGTTGCTAAATCCCTAGTCTTCTTTTTTAGAGCCTTGTGATTCCAATGTACCAGCATGTTGTTATGTAAGTGCTTAAGGGGTAGTTAAATGCATGACATAACATCGAGCATGGTGACAAACTTCATAATGCAAACTTTTGCGAGAAGAGGCCGAATTCGTTCTTAATGGAATTAATAAATGTTTGTGGTAACAAAGGATATAGTAGCAAATCTCACTTATATAAATATAAAGTGGTGCCACTTCAAATAAGGTCTAAAGGGTTGGTTATGTAAATATTCATGAATCAAGATTGAGCGCGTGACGTAAAAGTGCTAGGAGTCCTACTGAATTATTTAATCAGCTAATATAATGTATAAATTACTTTGGTTTGACATAATTAATTGTGATTCAAATCTTAGGATACCATCAACTTCGCCAACTTTAAAATATTTACACTAATAGAAAATTCAAATCTATACAAGATACTTTCTGGTATTCATGATATAATGAGATATATCACACACTAGTAGTATGAGATTGTGATCCCCTAAAGAATATACGATAACATCTCTTTAAGGACTGATTTTTCATGGCAAAGTCTTTCTTTGTTCTTCTTCAAATATAAATCTATTTTTTAATAATTTATAACATTGATTTGAGTTGAGTTTAAATGAAGCAATATGATTGATATGTCAACTTTTTTGAGACAGAAGCTCATAGTATTACAATATTACAAATATAAAGATATCATGAATATCTTACGTAGTCATATATATAACTCTTAAGATTGAAATTATCCTAGATGTATCCACATTCCACGCATGCATGTTCAAATCATTATTAATAAAATATTTTTTGAATATTCTTTTATTAATTATATATCTCTTATTTTAGGTAGAATTATATTTTTATTGTAATTAGGTCTCCTATTTTAGGTAGAATTATATTTTCTATGTAATTAGGTTGATTAGTTACCAGTTTAAATATTCTTGTACTACTATATATATTGTACATTAGAATACAATCAACAAACATATTCCTTTATGGTATCAGTAGCCTAAAAATACATCCACCGCCGTCGACCATAGCTCTCGGCCGCCACCCCCACAGAACCCTAGTATTTTTTTCAGCCATTCTCTCTCCCTTCTCCTCCTAAATTTCATCTTCCATGGCTGACAAAGCCAAATTTCATCCTACACCTGCAGTAAACAACATAAAAACTTCATCCCTCTCACCCTTGAGATGGAAAAGGGTCAATACT
Source organism: Anisodus tanguticus (assembly GCA_034509755.1). Classification (NCBI taxonomy): domain Eukaryota; kingdom Viridiplantae; phylum Streptophyta; class Magnoliopsida; order Solanales; family Solanaceae; genus Anisodus; species Anisodus tanguticus. The sequence goes on from CM067562.1 coordinate 34,111,481, forward strand.
CCTTGTGAGCGAAGCTTTTTAAAATCAATTGTCGTGTTTACGAAGTTATCGACCACATCATCCCTCTTACACCGAAGTCCACAAACCAACCCTCGGCTTCGACTTCTGATGATGCACTATGGTCTCGTTTGGACGCAATCGTCCTCCAGTGGATATACGACACAATATCTAATGATCTATTGCACACCATCATTGAGACCGATGCCACTACCCGCCAAATGTGGAAACGTTTGGAAAGTATTTTCCACGACAACAAAACTCAACGAGCGTTATACCTTGAAAATCAATTCAAGGATGTTCATTAGGACGATTTCCCAAACGTGTCTGCATATTGTCAAGAACTCAAGATGCTTGTCGACAAACTCTCCAATGTCGGCGCACCAATCACTAATCAACGATTGGTCATGCAACTTATTATAGACTTGAACGAATCCTATGACGGTGTTGTCATCATCCTTCAGCAATGCACGTCGTTGCCTCCGTTTATGAGGCCCGTTCGAAGCGTATTCTTGAGGAAACTCAAAAAATCAAGCACAACACCACTCAGGACAGCATTGTCGATGCCGCCCTCACCACCACCGTCGGGTCCTCTAACTTCGACAACCAGAATCGCCACTGAGGACCCGCAGCAGCCCACATCCACACGCAACAACCGCTGGAGCAGGCAGTCCGGCAAGGGCCACGACGGACGGTATTCCGACAACAATGGCGGCGGGCAGTCCCCACCGGCAAGAAATAACCAACAACGACCGTCGTGGGTTGCATGGGCCCCACCTTCATGGTCTCTCCTCTTAGCCCGTATCTGACATCCTCTTGGACTCCACATCAGAACCGAAATACACACCCTGGCATACTCGACCCACGTTGCCAACAGGACTACATATCACATACCCCTCCGCCCTCAACTTATGCACCGACTGACATTGAGGCAGCTATGAACACAATGTCACTCAACGCTCCAGACGAAAATTGGTATATAGACACATGCGCCACATCTCATATGACGGAATCACAAGGTACTCTCTCATCTTATTTCAATTGTAGTAATTTAAATCGGAATATTATTATTAGTGGTAGTGGACAAGGCATTCCCATTCATGATTTTGGTCATTCATCCTTACCTCCACCACATCGACCACTAATCTTAAAAAATGTCATCTATGCCCCTAAACTCATTAAGAATCTAATCTATGTGCGACATTTCACAACTGATAATAATGTTTCCCTTGACTTTGATCCTTTTGATTTTTTTTTTGTGAAGGATTTTACGACAGGGAGACGAATAATGAGATGTGACAGCACCAGAGATCTCTACCCTATTTCAAACGTTGTCAACAATCCAGCCTCAGTTCCATCAACTTTTGTTGCTCTTTCGTCTTCCTTATGGAACTCTAGATTAGGACATTCGGGAGATTCTGTTTTACGTTCCCTTAGGAAAAATAATTTTATTAATTACAACCGTATTTCTAGGACTCCTATATGTGAATCCTGCATTTTTGGAGAACATGTTAAATTACCATTTTCTGCATCCACAAATTGTTCTTTACTACCTTTTGATATCATACATTGTGATTTGTGGACATCCCCTATTTTAAGTACGTCTGGACATCGATATTATGTGTTATTATCGGACGATTATTCCAACTTTCTATGGACTTTTCCAATTGGCAATAAATCCCAGGGCTACCCTATTTTTTTCTCATTTAGTGCTCTCGTAAAAACAAAATTTGAAAAGAGCATTAAATTTTTTCAATGTGACAATGACATGGAATTCAATAATAATTAATTCAAACAGTTTTGCTCTAATAACAGTCTTACCTTTTGTTTTTTCTGCCCTCACACCTCCTCCCAAAAAGGTAAGGCCGAACGGAATATTTGAATCATAAACAACCTAATTCGTGCCCTACTTGCTCACGCCTCAATTCCTCATCAATTCTGGCATTACACACTCTCCATGACCACATATCTCCTCAATATAATCCCAAATAAGTCTCTAGATCAACAGTCGCCCACTCAAGTTCTGTTTCGTAGGAAGCCCTCCTACCAACACTTGCATACCTTTGAATGTCTCTGTTGTCCTCTCCATCCGATCACTCACAAACTCCAACCTCGGTCTTCCCCATGTGTGTTTCTGGGTTAACTCGCCAATCATTGTGGTTACTCGTGCTATGACTTGTCGAGCCGTAAAATTATTATTTCATGTCATGTCCTATTTGATAAGTCTCAATTCCCTTTGCCTCCCTAAAATCACCACATCGGCATTCCTACGACTTTCTAGATAATGGCCTGAACCCTCTTCTAATTCATCATTTACATAGTCCGCCGTCCCAGACCCTGACACTCGCCCCCACCCCAGATAGTCTAGGACACACTGCCCATCCAGTTCTGCCGACGGGGGCCTGGAACAGCGCGTCTCTGGGTGATTCTGCAGCCACCTCTCGGCAAATAGAGCATCGGTCAGCTGGTCCCGCCACCCCTCCCCTTCCTCCTCTTCTCGACAGTCCTGCGACACATCCCCTCCCACCCCGCATCCCGAGACACACTTTCAGACCACAGAAACTTGTGCCATGCACGGAATTCATAAACCCAAACGGCTGTTTAACCTATTCATTTCAGTTGTCCCTTCATTTATCCCTCAAAATCCGAAGAATGCCTTATCCGACCCTAATTGGAAAGCCGCAATGATTGACAAATATAATGCTCTTATTGATAATAAGATGTGGGACCTAGTACCCCGTCTGCCTGATGCTAACATTATTCATTCTATGTGGATTTTTAGACATAAAAAAATCTGATGGTTCTTTTGAGAGGTACAAGGCTCGTCTTGTAGGTGATTGCATGTCTCAACAGGTGGGAGTGGACTGTGATAAAAAGTTCAGCCCGATCGTAAAGCCTGTAACCATTTGGACCGTCATCAACATTGCTTTATCCAAGTCTTGGCTCATTCATCAGCTTGATGTCAAGAATGCCTTCTTACATGGGGATCTTCATAAAATGGTACATATGCATCAGCCTATGGGTTTCAGGAATCCTATTCATCCGAATTATGTGTGTATGTTGTAGAAATCGCTCTATGGACTGAAACAGGCTCCTCGAGCATGGTACCAACGGCTCGCTGATTATGTCTCCTCTATCGGTTTTTCACATTGCAAATTCGATCATTCCTTGTTCATCTACAACAAGGGTACAAACATGACTTACATATTATTATATGTTGATGACATCATTCTTACCATATCGTCTGATGCTCTCCGCCGGTCCATTATGTCTCTGCTTTCCTCTGAGTTTGCTATGAAGGATCTGGGCCCACTGAGTTATTTCTTGAACATCTCTGTCACTCGACATTCTGGCGGCTTGTTTCTGTGTCAGAATAAGTACGCCGGAGAGATCCTTGAATGTGTAGGCATGACATCTTGCAAACCATCCCACACGCTAGTAGACATCAATTCCAAACTCAGCGCTGATTCCGGCCTCCCATATTCAGACGACTCAATATTGTAGCCCGACTGGGACCCTACAGTACCTCACATTCACGAGACCTGACATATCCCAAGTCGTGCAACAAATATGCCTACACATGCACAATCCGACGGAAGCACACATGCATGCCTTCAAACGTATTTTACAAAACGTCCAAGGTACACTTCACTTCGGATTACATCTATACAAGTTCTCGCTCACTGATCTCACTGCTTATTCTGATGCTGACTGGGGTGGATGTCCTAACACCCAACGCTCCACGTCTGGTTATTGCGTTTTCCTCGGAGATAACCTATTGTCTTGGTCTTCCAAAAGGCAACCTACGCTATCCCGATCCAGTGCCAAAGCAGAGTACAAATGTGTCGCCAACGTCGTCTATGAGTCTTGTTGGATCCGTAACCTTGTACTTGAGCTTCACTGCCCGATTCAAAATGCAACACTGGTCTACTGCGATAATATTAGTGCGATATATCTTTTCGATAATCTGTTCAACATTAGCGCACTAAACACATTGAGATGTGCATTCATTTCGTTCGCGAAAAAGTGACTTGTGGTCAAGTTCGTGTCCTTCATGTTCCTTCCAGATATCATAATATTCTTTCATTAATTGTATATCTCTTATTTTATGTAGAATTGTATTTCTATTGTAATTAGGTCTCCTATTTTAGGTAGAATTATATTTACTATTGTAATTAGGTTGATTAGTTACCTAGTTTAAATATTTTTGTACTACTATATATATTGTACATTATTGATGAATAAAATCAAGGAACATATTTTTTTAATTTTCTCAAAAGAGTAGCGAATATCGTGTTATTTTGCATGGATCGACTCATCGGAATCATGTTTGAGGATGTGTTTGGTATGAAGAAAAATAATTTCCTGAAGAATCGTCTTATATATGTTTGATATAAAAAGTTGACAGGTGAGAGTTCATAGGAAGGAATCTACTGGTACAATCGTTCTCATAATTTTGTGAAAGCGATGTCTGTCTATTATGACAATTCAATGTCTCTATATGTGGGTCTGGTCCAAATCTATAGAAATTTTAAGGTTTTACTTGTGGTCCTAAATTGATGTTTACTTTGTAACGGTGTTGGCCTCTCTCTCTTTATATATATACACGCATATTAACTTTCTTAAAGTACTCGTCACATAAATTTAATGAATACTTACAAAGTCAAACATGAAAATACGTCTCTGAAATTGTGGCCAATTAGAGATGAGGCACATAATATGTGGGAATTCAATCGACGGATTCAATTCCTCCTCTACCCAGTGTCTTAATAATATCTAACCTCTCATAAAAGCATAGCATTAGTTCTAATTAAACAAAGCTTAACCTTGAAAGAAAATAGTAGAGCGATTAATTAAATTATAAAACCTTCAATTTGGATTCTATATATTTATCGCGAGCATCCGTAATAAAAAAAGATCAACAAGCAAAAAAAAGAATCGTCATCTCGCTCTTTTCTTTCTTCGAGGCCACTTTCCCCCATAAGCCTCTCTAGCTGAGCTGGGCGCCACAAGGTTTGTGGATGTTGCATATGTTAGTGCTACAATTTTCTAAAATAATTAGCTATTTTATTGTAGGAGTCTAATAGTCCATTTAGTAAAATATTCAATTTCCATTTTAAGGATCTAATACCTTAGTTGTAGGAGTAGTGTACTACTTTATTTACCTATATAAAAGCCTATGATCAATGAAATTTTGTAAGAGACTAATTTTCATTCATATTTTCTACTGCCTTGTTGCTCCCATCTCTTTTCAACTAGAGGAATGTAAAGGAATATGTCCCTTGATCTTTATTGATGAACGATTTACGATATATATAAGGTTACAAGATTATTTACTTTGATACAAACTAGGTAACTAATTAATCTAATTACAAAAAAATTATAATTCTACCTAAAATATGAGATATACAATTAATACAATTAATGAAAAAATATTGGAAAATATTCTATTACACCCCGCAGTCGAAGCGGGAGGTTCACGAACATTGAGACTGACTCGAAAATCATCAAATAGTATGCGTGAAAGTCCTTTGGTGAAGATGTCGGCAATATGATATCCGGAAAGTAACATGAAGGACACGAACTTGACCACAAGCCACTTTTTCGCGAACGAAATGAATGCACATCTCAATGTGTTTAGTGCGCTAATGTTGAACAGATTATCGAAAAGATATATCGCACTAATATTATCGCAGTAGACCAATGTTGCCTTTTGAATCGGGAAGTGAAGCTCAAGTACAAGGTTACGGATCCAACAAGACTCAGAGACAACGTTGGCGACACATTTGTACTCTGCTTTGGCACTGGATCGGGATAAGCGTAGGTTGCCTTTTGGAAGACCAAGATAATAGGTTATCTCGAGGAAAACGCAATAAACATACGTGGAGCGTCGGGTGTCAGGATATCCACCCCAGTCAGCATTAGAATAAGAAGTGAGACCAGTGAGTGAAACATGTATAGATGTAATCCGAAGTGAAGTGTACCTTGGACGTATCGTAAAATACGTTTGAGGGCATACATGTGTGCTTCCGTCGGATTGTGCATGTGCAAGCAAATTTGTTGCATGGGATAGGATATGTCTGGTCTCGTGAATGTGAGGTACTGCAGGACCTAGCCAGGCTACGATAGTGAGTCGGATATGAATATGAAGGGTTGGAATTAACGTTGAGCTTGGAATTGGTATCTACATGCGTTTGTGGAATGGTTTGCAAGATGTCATGTCTGCACGGTCAAGGATCTCTTGGTGTACTTCTTCTGACATAGAAATAGGTCGCCTTAATGTCGAGTGACAAAGATGCCCAAGAAATTACTCAAGGGCCCATATCTTTCATAGCAAACTCAAAGGAAATGAGAGACATAATGGACCGACGGATAGCATCAGATGATGTGGTGAGGATGATGTCATAAACATATAATAATAGGTAAACCACGTATGTACCCTTGTCGTAGATGAACATGGAATGATCGGATCTGTTGTGTAAAACATGGATAGAGGAGACATAATCAGTGAACCGATGGTACCATGCTCGAGGAGCCTATTTCAGTCCATAGAGCGATTTTCTCAACAGACACACATAATATGGATGAATAGGATCCCTGAAACCCATAGGTTGATGCATATATACCATTTCATGAAGATCTCCATGTAAGAAGGCATTCTTGACATCAAACTAATGAATGGGTCAAGATTTGGATATGGCAATGCTGAGGACGGTCCGAATGGTTTGCGGCTTTACGATCGTGCTGAACGTTTCATCACAATCCACTCCCACCTATTGAGACATGCCATCATCTATAAGACTAGCCTTATACCTCTCAAAAGAACTATCAGATTTCTTTTTATGTCTAAAAATCCACATAGAACGAATAATGTTAGCATCATGTGGACGTGATACTAGGTCTCACGTCTTATTATCAATAAGAGTATTATATTCGTTAATCATTGTGACTTTTCAATTAGGGTCAAATAAGACATCCTTCGGGTTACGAGGGACAGTGGAAGGGACAACTGAAACAAAAAGGTTAAACAACCGTTTAGTTTATGAATTCCGTGCATGGCATGGGTTTCCATGGTCCAAGAGTGTCTCGGGACGCGGGACGGGAGGGGTTTGCCACGTGACTGTCGGGAAAAGGAGGAAGGGCAGGGGTGACGGTACTGGCTGGACGAACCTCGGTTTGTCGAGAGATGGTTGTGGAATCACTCTGAGGCGGGCTGTTCCGGGCCACCGTCGACGAACGGGTGGGCAGCTAGTCCCGGACTGGCCGAGGTGGTGGCTGGTGCTGGGGTATGGAACGGCGGACTATGTAAATGGTGAATTAGAAGAGGGTTTAGGCCATCATCTAGGAAGTCGTAGGAATGTCGAGGTGGCGAGTGTAGAGAGGCAAAATGGAGTTGAAACTCATCAAATAGGACATGATGTGAAATAATAATTTTACGGCTTGACAAGTCATAGAACGAGTAACCACGATGATTGACAGGGTAACCCAGAAACACACACGGGGATGACCGGGTTGGAGTTTGTGAGTGGTGGATGGAGAGGGTAACAAAGACATCCAAAAATACACAAGTGTTGGTAGGAGGGGTTCTTACGAAACAGAACTTGGGTGGGCGGCGTTGAGCTAGAGACTTGTTTGGGATTATGTTTAGGAGATAGGTGGTCATGGAGAGTGCGTAATTCCAGAATTGATAGGGAATTGAGGGGTGAGCAAGTAGGGCACGAATGAGGTTGTTTATAGTTCGAATTTTCCGTTTGGCTTTACCATTTTGGGGGATGTGTGAGGGCAGGAAAATAGAAAGGTAAGATCATTTTTGGAGCAAAACTATTTGAATTGGTTATTATCAAATTCCCTACCATTGTCACATTGAAAATATTTAATGGTCTTTTCAAATTGTGTTTCTACGAGAGCACTAAATGAAGAAAAAATGTGATAGACCTGAGATTTATTTCCAATTGAAAAAGCCCATAGAAAGTTAGAATAATCGTCCAAAAACAACACATATCGATGGCCAGCCGTACTTAAAATAAGGGATGTCCACAAATCACTATGTATGATATCGAAAGGCATTCAAGTATATAATATGTGGATGCAGAAAATGGTAATTTGACATGTTCCCAAAAATGCAAGATTCACATATAAGAGTCTAGAAATACAGTTGCAATTAATAAAATTATTTTTTCTAAGGGAGAATAAAACAGAGTCTCCCGGATGTTCTAATCTAGAATGTCATAGGGAAGACAAAAGAACAACAAATGTTGATGGAACTGAGGCTGGATTGTTGACGGCGTTTGAAATAGGGTAGAGATCTTTGGTGCTGTCACATCTCATTATTTGTCTCCCTGTCGTAAAATCCTTTACAGTAAAACCAAAAGGATCAAAGTCAAGGGAACCCAATTGTCAGTTGTGAAACATCGCACGGAGATTAGATTCCTAATGAGTTTAGGGGCATTAAGGACATTTTTTTAAGATTAGTGGCGGATGCGGTGGGGATATGGAGGAATGACCATAACAACGGATGAGAATGCCTTGTCCACTATCAACAATAATATTCTGATTTAAATTACTCAAATTGGAATAAGACGAGAGAGTACATTGTGATGTCGTCATGTGAGATGTGGCGCTTGTGTTCATATACCAATTTTCATCTAGAGTCGGTGCATAAGTCGATGGAGGGGAGGCCTATGCTGAGTAGGCCTGTTGTGGACGTGGGCCAAATATGCTAGGTTAGGCATGTCGGTTCTGAGGTGGAGTCCACGAGGATGTCGAATACGGGCAAGGAGGGAAGGCCCATGACGGTGGGGCCCACGCAACCCACGGCGAAGGCTGCTGCCACTGCCGCGGTCGCTGCTGGCTGTTTTCGGTCGGCGGGGACTGCCCATTCCCCGTCGCCGTTGTTGTCGGAATTTCTTCCTTTGCGGCCCTTGCCGGACTGCCTGCTCCGACGGTTGTTACGGGAGGAGGCGGACTGTTGCGGATCTTCTGACCGACGATTCTGGTTGCCGGAACGGGAGGCCCTGCCATCGACGGAGGGCCCGCGGTGGTGGTGAGGGCGGCGTCGGCAATGCTGCCCGAGTGGTGCTGCGCTTGATTTTCCGGGTTTCCTCAAGGATGAGCTTCGAACGGGCCTCATAAAAGGAAGGTAGCGGCGTGCATTGCTGAAGGATGGTGGCAATACATCTTTATCAAAGTAAAGAATATAATTCTATCTAAAATAGGAGAAATATATTATAATGGTTACTAGGTTTGTCGTCTGTTATAACGTTATATATCAATCAATACTTGTTATATTCAGTTACCTGCAATTTGAAATACTCTAATTGTTTAAATTCTTAGTAGACTGTGTAAAACTTCGATTCTTGTCTAATTGACTAGATATGTTGCAAATATAATGTGTATTTTGGAAGGCCATGAGCAAAACGAAAGCAGGGGAGATATGAGGTGTCGGACACAGCGCAAGACATGGCCGGAAAAGCAAAGGACACAGCTCAACAAACATGGGATTCAGTTAAGGAAAACACCCAGAAAAAGAAAGACACGGTGAAAGAAAAGGCCAAAGATTCCATAGGGAATATTTAAGAAAATGAAAGACACACCAACAACTGAATTTCAACTTCTTTATCTGTTTCAAAAACACAGAAATTTGCGAGTTTAATGTATTTCTGGGATTTAAGTTTGATGAGTTTGTCGACCTTAGGCTTTCTATTACTGAACCAATTATACTGTTGAAAATTCTGAGTTCAGTTGAACTCGCAGGACAAAAACACTTGCATCCACCACTACTAACTAGTCATAAATGGATGGACAAAAGTACTTGCGTCAAGTCTGATATGATAATTTCAAAAATAAGAGTATTAAGCTGCGAACAAAAAGGGTCAAATGCCGGTATAAAAATTCTTTATACCGTAAGTGTATATAAGTATATAACTTAAACTATATTAGAATGACGGTCATTACATTGCCTAAACTTAGAAAGCACACATACAATACGTTCAGTTTACAACTTACATATTTATCTACATTATACGGTAGCCCTGATTAACATTTACAAAATGATACTCTGCTACCAATTTGTGAACTTGTTGAGATTACTTATCTAACTTGTTGAGATTACTTATCTAACTGCTTGTGCAACTGAAGATGAGCTAATAGCAGCTGCAGATAACTTACGGAGGTTTTTCTTTGCTGGTTTTTTGCCTTCTGACTTTGGTCCATTCTGCCCCATTTTTACTCCTCGTATCAACTTATATTAACATAATTCAACAATTTTAAACAAATGACGAGATAATTAGGCGCTGAAAGTGATAACAAACTAAAGTACTATAATAAAAGTATTGACTTACGTATTTTCCACACTTCATGTCAGCATATATTACAATGAAATCACCTTCCAGAAGTCCATTAGCTCGAACGAAATCGCCTTCAACAATTGAAAAAGAATGCAATAAGAAATTACTTAGTATATTTTAATGAATTAGGCAAGCAACGCAAGAGCAGGCTTCGATTGTATCCGCACCTGCGTTTTCAAGAAGGTACATCCTGCTTTTGTTATTTGGCCAAAATCTGAAAAACAAAACACGAAACCGATAATTGTTAAAGGATTGATAAGTTAAATTAAACAAAAGGAAAACAACATTTGAGAAATGTTAGTTAAAAATAGCTTGACCGTGGATGAATATTTTGAGTTCACGTACCTATATTTCATATTCCAAACACAAGAAGTTCCAATGTCTTCCATGGCAATTGAAATTCCATCTCTTGATTCAAGTTGTGGGAGATGACTTTCTGCTTCTTTCTGCTTATAAACAAAATTCTCAAGAATCCACTTAATCATAATTACCAAAATGGAAATAGATCACAATTTAGGACTGACGTAAATTAAAGTACCTTCGGCAACACAATTCTTCCTAGATTGCCAACATCGCTTTGCTTCAGCACTTTTTGCAGGAGAAATTTGAGATTCTTCTCTGTTTTAAAAGCCTATGAAAGAATATCCAAACAAAATTTGAAGACCGTTCACACGAAAGACATATATATTTTCGTTATAAATATTTAATAGCCATTAGGAAAAGGATTTAACTCATATTCATGATATGAGTGTGAAGGGTGAGCCAAGAGCTTTTTACAATGGATATTTTTTCAACATCAATATTCCTCAATCATACCTATAATCCTATATCTTGGTTGAGTTCCCACGTCGGGTGGGATGCGAAACTTTGGTCTCCTTATATGGTCTGGGGCAATTTTCACCTATTGAATTGGTCTTTGGAGTTAAGTTAGGGCCAATGTCGATTTTTAATCATAATATCAGAGTCAGACCCATACTAATTCTCATAGTTTACTCGATGTTGGGCACCATCTTATATTTTCATGCATCAGATGTCTAGTCTGGGCGTACCGGTGGTGTTGAGTTCCAACATCGGCTAGGATGCGGAACTTTGGTATCCTTATATGGTCTAAGGCAATCCTAAATTCATAGGCCAGCATTTTCGGTTGAGTTAGATCCATGGTTAATTTTCTTATCATTCTCTTTTAGCAGGCACATTCTCTCTTATATCCATTTCTTCACGAGGTAACCTGCCTTATTTTTCTGAGTTATCAATTCCACTTTTCAATGGACTGCCTGCAGTTATACTGATTGTTTACACCGTTCGTGTATAAAAAGTAAAACTCGAAAAGGATTTTGGGCTGAAACTAAAGAAACCAACCTGTCTTTTGTCTGTCAAAACGTGCTTCTGATGGTTCTGTGACTGCAGGGCTGGCCTTTCCATAGGAAATGCTTGCGGAGCCTCGGCTGATGGAACCATCACCATTGGTGGAGCAGTTGCAGCAGAAGGCCAACATACCCAATTCCCTGGATTGTTAGCTTGAGACATTGCACAATTATTAATCTCTCCACCCATCATTACACTTTGCTCATTACTAATTTGTTGCTGATTCCGAGTTTGGTGGCGATAATGGTGTGGCCGTAATCTTCTCTGCCTAGCCATTCTGTTCTTCCTAGCCTCTTTAGTAGCACAAGAACTTGCCAATCTCTCACCATTCACATCGAAAAGTTGGTACGGATCATATTGAGCTAAAGCTTGAGGCTGATCAGCCATAACAACATTATTAGTACTATCATTATCAGGAAATTGATTGTATTGAGAAGCGCCAAGCCATTGTACATTGCGATTGAGACCAGGACAAAGAAGTGTCCATGGGTTGATATTCTGTTGAAGCCATTGAACTTGCATTTCCACTCATTGTTTGATAAAAAGGAGGCGCAAATACTGATCCGTTAGAGTAACAATGATCACCTATGTACCCCGGTATTGGCCCTGCCATTACAGTACTAGTCGAATCGGGGAAAGGGGCGTTATAAGCCGGAGTACTTGCCATCCACGGAGAGGATAAAAGCAAGCACTTGGATCAGATCCAACAGGACTATTATAATTAAAGTTATAAGGGGCAGAATTTTGAAGACTCTGTTGATGAATGGCTTCTGCTTCTCTCATTTGTTTCGTTTGCAATCGGTGTTGTTCAACCCAATCAAGAATGAGTCTCAACAACTGTTTTTGCCCTTCTTTTGTACTTCCCAATCGTTTCGAAGCGCTTTCAATTGTTGAACGTTTGAGCTTAATGCTCCTCATGTCTTCGGCAGAAATGTAGTCTTTGTTTTGCTTTAGCCATTCCAGAAATATAAGTGCAAGCTCACTATCCCCCTGAAAAATAGACACCTGTTGATCATTTTCTTCTCCTTCAAACTGCACTTTCCCTTCTTCTTGTTGTGGACTTTCACTATGGAAGAAAGAGATAGGGTCAAGAAATTCATTTACATCGATTAAATCCATGTATCCACCAAGATTTTCCATCACATTTGGACATTCTTGGTCGCCAATTCTGTCAATATCTTGTTCAGCATCAGATTTTAGAACGGGCAAAGAAGATGGATCAGATTCAGTAGCAGGGGAATATGAAGTTGAGGATGAGGAGGACATGCATGGAAAATCTTGAAAATCAGTGGAGAAATTAATGGAAGTACTATCATTTCCATTGAGCCAAATATCTTCATCATCCATAGGATCAAAATCAGCAGGATGCTGCTGTTGAATATCATCATCCACTAGTTGCACCATATTAACATTCTCAAATCCATGCACATCTTGATTATTACTAGTACCATGTAACTTTCTTTCCATTTCTGTTTTCTTGATTTTTACTTGCCCAACTTGTTTCTAGCAAACCTAAATTTGCATGTACAAGCTTCTTCAGAAGGATTTGCAGAGAAAATAGTACCAACTTGCAGTTAAAAATCCTTTCTTTATTTGCAGGGCTAGCTTTCGTTATTTACAAAGCTAGAGCAAAAATAGAGATGGGCAATGTACCTGTTTAAGGAAGCAACCTAAGTTAGAAAGCAAAAAAAAAGGGTCTTTCTTATTTCTCTTCAAGTGGTATTTGCAACATAAACCATCTGATGTTCTGGAATATAATATATCCAACCAACCAAATACTAATATCATCAAATCTGAAGAAAGTCACTCTTGTAAAATCTTGATTGATATATAAACTACATAACTTTAGCATCAACCAATGAAGTCAAGTAGAGCATGAAAGTAAGCCAAAGAAGTGAACTACTATGTATCCTTCTTGTTTAGAAGACAAAAAACACTACCAAACTTGAACAAACTAAAATTGTCGGATACAGAGATGTTTTGAAGAGAGATAAAATTAATAGCGGTTATATTTATTTTTTAAATGAGAAAGAAGAGATAAAGAAGAAAACTTGGTGCAGATAGTTTCAAAAATTAATTTCCCGATTCTACGCCATAAGGACATACATACGTTATCACCTCAATGGTGCAATCCAGCGGTCCATTACTTTTTATGCAAAGCAAAAAAATGTTTATAATTCTCCATTGGTGATACAGGCAGCTCAATTCTCTTTCATAACATGGCTAAACATGAAAAGATTGGACCGACAGGGAAATTTTCTGTAATATGAAAATTGGAAGTAAAGTAAAACAACATTTCTTTCTTTGCTGTGCTCATAGAGGATTTGTCTCCATTCGTGGGCGAAACGGCACATTTCTCCTTCTGCCGATACGTGCCTCTTCCCTTCTGATCAATCTTATTAACTTTAATAAAACATAAATACAACCGTAATAACATATTTAATATAATTTCACCGATTTTATAATATTGTCTCTGAAAATAAAACATGCTAGATATAATTTTAAACATTCTGGATCGCTTGAGTTAATTTTTGGCACTTGCCAAGGGAATTAAAAAATTACTCTAATATTTATAAATAAATACATAAAAAAAAATTTGCTGAGGGTACATTCGGTTGAACATCCTGTCCGATTCCTAAATCCGTCCCTGATTGAAAGACATAAGCAATAGTTGTGATAGCGATAACGGGAGACATAGATTATTTTCGATAAATTCTCAATTTAAGTAAAGTTTATCAAAGTAATTTTCTTAAAAATACGATATATCATAAGACATAATAAATAATAGAAAAAGCATTATATGATATTCATAAAGAAAATAATAATAACATCAATGCAACAACCGAAATATAAGAAATAACAAATACTAACAGAAATTGAATGATAAAAACAACAAAAATAATAATGATATTATTGATACGAAAGAAAAAACAGGTTCGGTACTCCAAACTACCACCAAAGAATAGAGATCAAAATTTGAAATTGATGAATTCTAAATCTAACCGTCAAATTTAGAACTTGTTTTAACTACTTATATGCGTAAATAATTATTTATATATATTTTAAAATTTTCATAATACATAAATATAAATTTAAATATAAAATACTATTCGTCCACAGGTACTAAATAATTAAAGTTTCGCCGTGTGTAGTGACGAATTCCGCCAGTACTCTTATTAAAGCTGGAAATTCGAGAGAATTGAGACTGGGAAAACCACATTGTGAAAAAGCATGATAAGCTAACAAATGAAAGCTATTTTACTTTTCTTCTCTGCAATCTGCATGCATGCGACAAAAACCATCTTCCCAACCTTCTGTTTCTCTTTTTTTTTTTTTTTTTTTAATATCCAGCTTTTCGATTTATGCGAGATTATTCCTGGAGATAGTAGTTCCGCTCCCTCATTACTATTACCAGTAAATCGCGTGATGTGTCTGAATGATCAGAGTTTAAGAACAGAACAACTGATATCACCTACAAGGTACTACCCCAGAAGAGAGCAAATTGCTCCCACTAGAGTTCGAACCCATGCTGCAGGCCTCCAACTGAATTTTAAGTTCTCCTCATTTGTCATCCAGCTACGCCCGGGGACGTAGTTCCACTTCTTCATCCTTTGAATTGATGAAGAAAGATCACTGCGTAATCAAGTCATCCTCAGCAATATTCTCCATTTTCCAGCTTTAGTATAATGAAGAGCACTGCGTAACTCGCCATTAATTAATAGCACGGAGTAAAAAGGTCCATGTGTTTATTATTTCTGTGGATTGACAGTAATTTGTGATAATAAATAAGTTAGTTCATCTTTACAAATTACGAATTATGTAACAATTATTATATAGATTATCTTATGTTACAAATTGTGCGAGTTTCCTGTATATCAGAAGGGTTCTTTTTGCTCGATGTTCAGGGCGCCCCTTATTTCGGGTAAAGTTTATAAATAATGACTATATTATTTTTGTTTTTCACTAAAATTATGTAACGTTGCTCGACAAAAATTACAATAATCTTATCACTGTATCAAACAAAGATGGATCTAAAATATATTAGATTAATATATATATATATATATATATATATTATATTGTAAGAATGTATTAATCTCCTTGGAGAGTCTTTTTCATTAATACAAATATATATAGGGTGTACAATGTTGAATCCTGATACAATGAGGATCATATATCTACCATAATTATACAACACTAATAATTATAAAATATATGGGGAATATTTTCTAATATTCACTACTACACCCCTTCAGTCGGAGCGGGAGGAGGCCATATGCTGAGACTAGATCTGAAGTCGAGAAATAGTAGTCTAGGAAGTCCTTTGGTGAAGATATCCGCATACTGATACGAATAAGGCACATACAACACCTTAACATGATCGATAGTAACCTTCTCACAAACAAAGTGTATATCCATCTCAATGTGCTTGGTTCGCTGATGCTGAACCGGATTATGAGATAAATATATCACGGATATGTATCACAGTACACCATAGACGCCTTACGCAAGGGACACTGGAGTTCCAAAAGAAAGTTTCTGAGTCAGCATATCTCAGCAACAACATTAGCAACGCCTCCAAACTCTGCTTCTGCACTTGAACGAGATAGGGTGGACTGCCTCTTGGCAGACCATGAAATGAGATTATCCCCTACGAACACACAATAGGCGGAGGTGGAGCGTCGTATGTCCAGACAGCCCGCCCAATCTGAATCTGTATATGATAACAATGTGGTCGGTGCAGAGGGGTATAGATGTAATCCATAATCAAGTGTGCCCTTAACGTATCGAATAATACATTTAAGAGCAATAAAATGAGGCTCCCTAGGGCATGCATAAACAAACACACCTGCTGAACAACATAAGCAATATCAGGCCTGGTGAAGGTAAGATACTGAAGTGCACATACAAGACTCCTATAAAGTGTGGGATCGGATACTGGATCACCAACAACAACACTGAGCTTTGATTTAGAGTCAACCGGAGTGGGCATGATCTTGTAGTTTGCAATTTTGGCCATGTACACAATCTCTTCTGCATACTTACGCTGACACAGAAACATATTATCGGCAGATCTAGTCACTGATATCCCCAAAAAGTAACTCAACTTCCCTAAGTCAGTTATAGCAAATTCGATTTTGAGCAGTGCAATGATCTCATTTTCAACACATCAGAGTAGGCAGGAAGAACAATATCATCCACATATAACAACAAATAAGCAGTGTTACTACCTCAATGAAAAATAAAGAGAGAATTATCACACTTACTGCATACAAACTAAATCTGCATAATGTAATTAGCAAAGCATTCATACCACGCTCTGGGGCCTGTTTCAAACCATAAAGTGACTTACGGAGACGACATACATAATGAGGGGCCTTCGGATGGACAAAGCCTGGCGGTTGGTACATGTAAACAATTTCTTTCAAGTCCCCATGTAAAAATGCATTCTTCACATCAAGCTAATGAATTGGCCAATGCTTACTTGTATCAATGCTCAGAACTGTGCGAATGGTAGCCGGTTTAACAACCGGACATAATATCTCACCACAATCAATATCCTCCTGCTGATTAGTACCATTAGCCACAAGTCTTGCCTTATATTACTCTAAGTCACCACTGCCTCTGAATTTGTGACAAAATAACCACATGCAACATATCACATTTACCCCCATCCGATCTAGATACCAAATTCCAAGTGTGCTTTTTCGTTAAAACATTAAATTCCTTATGCATGGCCGCATTCCAATTGTGGTCTAGTTTGGCTAATTTTGGGTTTTTGGGAATTGAGGATATGGTTTGTGTGGATAGATTAAAATGGACTTTGGGTTTGAAAATCCTGTGTTGGACAGGTGTTTCGTACGGTGCGTGGGGGCAGAAAGTAGGTCGGGTATTTTGGTGGGAAGTCGGTTCTGGGTTACTGGAGGCAGTGACGATGTCGGGTTATTGGCGAGGTTAGTTGATGGAGCAGGGTATTGGGTGGGTTGTTTCTGGGGACGACATCGGTTGAGTGGGGGCGAAGATCTGGGTAGATCGATGTGGTATGGGTGGCCTGACGACAGGACCGGTGACGGGGAATGGGTGGGAGGAGATTTACGAGGTTGCGATGGTACGGTCTGTGTGCTGATACATGTACAGGTTCCCGGGGTCGAAATAGGGATGGGGTTGCTTTTGGTGGTTGAAGTGCTGGTACAGTGACCGTGTCTAGGTGGGGTTGTGACGGGGCTGGTATGGTTGACGAGGGTAGCGGTGGTGACAGAGAGACTAGTTGTTGAGTTTGCCGACTGGTAGGGGAGACAGTGACGGGACAGGTAGGGGAGTACGCTGACAGTGAATTGGTGGTGGCTCCAGCAATCGGTGGTGATTGAGAGTCGTCCGACCGATTGCCAGTGGTGGCAATAATGTTTGGCGGAGACTGAACTATGGGGGTGGTGGCGGTGATACAACGGAGTTCAGTGACTATGACGGGGGAGGTGTCGGACTTGTTTAGAAAGGTATAGTCTGTGTTACAGAACTTTTTAATGTTTGCAAAAGGAAAGATTGTCTCGTCAAACGTGATGTGATGAGAGACGTGGATTTGATGAGTGGACAAGTCGTAGCACAGATAGCCCCTATGATTAGACGGAAAACCTACGAATACACACGAAGGGGTACGTGGTGCTAATTTATGAGGGACAGTGGGGGCAAGATTTGGGTAGCAAAGGCAACCGAAGATCCGAATGTGATTATAAGAGAGGATCTGACGGTATAGAATTTTGGTGGGGGTCATGTTATGAAGAGTACTGGTAGGTAAAATATTTAAGATGTATTCTACCATTTTGATTGGATAGACCTAAAAGAGGGAGGGAGAGAGGCATGGAAAAGGAAAGTGTGAACCATGTTATTGATGGTGCGGATGATTCGTTCGGCTTTGCCATTCGAGGGGAGGTGTGGGGATACAAAAACCAAAAAACATGTCATTATATTTGCAAAATTTGTGAAATGTGGAATTATTAAACTCACGGCCATTATCACATTGGAAAGATTTGATGGCTTTTTTAAATTGTGTTTTGATAAAAATTTGAAACTCAAGAAACTTAACACTTAGAGAAAAATCATCTAATAAGACTAGATAATATTTATGACCCAATGAGCTAGTAATGAGAGATGTCCATAAATCAGCATGAACAATATCAAATAGAGAAAACGTAACACTTAGAGACGACTTAAAAAGAAGACGAGCATGTTTGCCTAAAGGGCAAGAAAAACAATGTTGGGCAAGTTTTCCATTATTACAAAATAAAATTATTGCTTCTAAGAAAATTAAAAACAGGAGCTTCTGGGTGTCCAAGCCTATTGTGCCAAGTTGATGGAGAGATAGCAGCGAGAGAGGTGTGTGAGCGGGAGCTGGCATCAGAAAAGGATGAGAAATTTTATAGGTCTTGCATCTCGCAAGAGGTGTCCCCATACGTAGATCCTTCACATTAAAACCAAAAGGGTCAAAATCAACAGACACGGAATTGTTACGAGTAAATTTCCTAACAAAGATTAAATTTTTAATGATGTTGGGGCATACAAGACGTTATTTAGGGAGAAAGGCGGATGAGGTGGTTGTGTATAGTTGGTACCGTAACCGTTAATTGGAATGCGATAACCATTACCAACCGTAATTTATTGAGGATACTTTAGACAAAACAGTTTGGGGAGATTACCTGAGGAGCGGGTAAGGTGAGAGGTGGCTCCCGTATCCATGTATCAATTTTCATCGGGCTATTGTAAGTTTAAACTGCTGAAAGCCTAGCCCAAATCAGTGGGGGCCAGGCCGTTGATTGAATGTTGTTGCTGGGCTTGCATGACATGGGCCTGATGGTTCGGATTGTACACTAGATGGGCCCTTAGAACTGGGCCTAAAATACCCGCATGTTGGAAGGGGACATGGGCTGCGGTTGCTAAAATGGGTAAGGGGCCCAACCATGGTCTGTGGTCCAGTTACCGAAATTGCTAGGCTGCTGCTGGCTGGATTTTCCGCCACGTCCGCGGCCTCTACCGCCTCTGCCACCGTCGCGATTGCCCCGCGATTGTTGGTTGTCCGGTGGTGGTGGCGTCATTCGTAGCTGAATTTTCAATGGCTAACGCTTTCTAATTATGCTCATCCTGTTTAGCACGTCGGGTCTCTTCCAAAAGTAATTGAGAATGGGCCATGTTGAACCTCGGTAGTGGGTCGGCTTGTTGAATCATGGTGGCTAGAGTATCGTATTCGCCCTTCGGTAAGCCAGAAACTAGTTGGAGGACCATTTTTGTTTCGGAAATTGGTGTCCCCACATTACAGAGTTGGTCCACAAAAAAGTTGCGATTGTTTACAATATTCAGACATGTTGGCAAAATTCTCGAGACGTGTATTGTTGAATTGTTCTTCCAAATACATGGCACATGTGTGCTTGTTGTTCTGGATTATTTCCTCCAAACGTATCCATAACTCACAAGTCGAGGCACCGATTTTCATAATCATATGAAGCAAATCTTTAGAGATGGTGCCATAAATCCACTGTTTGATGATAGCGTCAACACGACGCTACGTCGTGTCTGCAACATCGATGGGGCGAGGAACATAGTCATCAATATGGGCCAGCACGTTATACGCGCATGCGTAAATATGAAAGAGTTCAACCCACTATGCATATTGACCACCTTCTTGTTCAAGAACTAAGGGAATGAAATTCTTGATATTTGTAACAGCGAACGCCAGATAGAAAGAAGAAGTGGAAGATGCTGGGGTTGTCTATGATGACTGTGGAGGAGGAGGAGGCGGAAGCCTTAGGAGAGGTGGGAGGAGACACGTAAGCCAAAAAGAGGAGGAATAAAATTAAAAAGAGAAAAAAAAAATATGATAGCCGTTGGCCTAGGTGTGTGGGGTGAGGGGGGAGCGGGGTCGGCGGCTAGCAAAAAAATAAGGGTTTTGGTGTTTTAGGATTTGGCTCTTGATACCATGTAAGAATGTGTTAATCTCCTTTGGGGAGTCTTTCTCATTAATACAAATATATATAGTGTGTATAATGTGGAATCCTAATACAATGATGATTCTATATTAATTATACAACATAATACTCCCAAGGAAGATTAATACATTCTTACAAATATATATAGTGTGTACAATGTGAAATCATAATACAATGAGGATCTTATACCTACCATAATTATACAACACTAATATTTATAAAATATATGGGGAATATTTTTTAATATTCACTAATATATATATCTAATTTTAGGGTATGATCATGTATTTTAATGCACCGTATTTTTTGTCAATAAATCCATCGCTGATAACAGGCACGTGCACTTTATTAAGCAGAGACCAATCTAGACTTATAATATCAAAAATACTTGAGCCTAGTTAAAATTACAACAACTTTAGTATGAAAAATTTACCAGTATAATAGGTGAAAATTTTAAGGATTAAAACCATTAAATTCAAAATCATGCATTCGTTTCGGTGATCGAGACACGTATCAGAAAAGAAGAAGTCCACCGTTCAGTGACGATTAATGGAGACAAATTATACCCCTGCCTATGAGCATGGCAAAGAATGGGCATGTTAGTTCCCCGAGCATAGTTGGATGACAAAGGAAGAAAACTTAAAATCCAGTTGGAGATCTGCAGTGTGGATTCGAACCTTAGTGGGAGTAATTTTTCTCTTATGAGGTAGAATTTTGTAGATAATATCAGTTGCTCTGTTCTTAAACTCTGGTCATTCAGACACATCCCACGATTTACTGATAGTAATACTAAGGGTCGGGAACTACTATCTTCGGGAATAGTCCGGCGTAAGCCGGGAAACTGGATATAAAAAAAAATGGGCCTGTTTTTCAATTTCCCAGTCGGTCCAATCTTTGTATATTTTTAGAAAGAGAATTGAGCTGCCTGTGTCATCCATGGAGAATTATAAACATTTATTTGCATAAAAAGTGACCGCAGAGTGAGCCATTAGCGATAACATATGGCCTTAAGCGTAAAATCCGCAAAATAATTTTTGCAACTAACCAAGTTTTTCTCTGGTGGTTTTTCTTCATCTTCTTTCTCTTTTTAAATTTTAAATACTACATCCATCTCAAATTATTTATCGTGATTACAAAAAATAGTTATTTTAAATTATTTATTATTTTAGAAGTTCAAGACACAATTAATTATCATTTTCTATTTTATTCTTAGTATAATTCTTTCATTAATGAGAAATGATACATAAATAAATTAAACATTTAATGGAGAGAAATTAAAGTCGAAGCCGCTGAAATGTTGGAATATTAATGTATAATCAATCACAGAACAGAGGGAAGATTTTACAGGATTGTTGTGCCGTGGATAGACCATTGTCCTAAAAGACGATTTCGCCTAGCCTCGGTGCAAGCTGTCTCCGGCGGTCGTCCTCCAGGATTAACACAACGCCGATTGAAGTGTGCACTCACAAAGATCGAATGGAGTAACCGAAATCCTTTTACTCAAAACAAAAACCAATTTTTTCTCTCACTCAATGAGTTTGCTAAAGTCTCCTTCTATAGATGAAAGCAAGGTGTGAACACCTTTTAATTCAATCTGAAAATTCAAACCAATCAGTTTTGAAAACCCAAAAGTCTTTCGTAAATACCAAAGTTTATTTTTATAAAAACTTAGCACAATCAGTTTTGAAAACCCAAAAGTCTTTCGTAAATACCAAAAATGTAACAAATAGTGGAAAACTTTCTTGAACAAATAAAACTTTGTTTCTCCACAAACTTTCAAGCTAGTTTCTAATAAAAATTGCTGAAGCAAAGTGATGTTGGCAATATTGGAAGAATCGTGCTGCCTAAGGTACTTTAGCTACACCTTCATAAATTATGATCTATTTCCATTTGGTAATTGAAGTATGATTAAAGTGGATTCTTGGAAATTTGCTTATAAGCAGAAAGAAGCAGAAAGTCATCTCCCACAACTTGAATCAAGAGATGGAATTTCAATTTCCATGGAAGACATTGGAACTTGTCGTGTTTGGAACATGAAATATAGGTACATGGACCAAAAATAATCATCCATAGTCAAGTTGTTTTTTCACTGCACCACTCGATTCAACTGTTTTCCTTTTGTTATATAGTCGTTTTGCTTTTATAGTTATTGGTTTTTGGGTTTTTATCCCTCAGATTTTGGCCAAATAACAAATGCAGGATGTACATTCTTGAGAACACAGGTGTGCATACAATCTAACCCGCTCTTGCATTGATTTGCATAATCCATTAAAATATAAGTACTAATTTGTGATTGCCACTTTTTTTCCATTCCTCATTGAAGGCGATTGTGCTCGAGCTAATGGACTTCAAGAAGGCGATTTCATTGTAATATATGCTGACATAAAGTGTGGTAAATATGTAAGTGAATATTTACATTATGGTGCTTTAGTTTTGTTATCACTTTAAGCACGCTAGCCCAAAATTATCTCGTCATTTGAGTTAAACTTGTTGAATTATGTCAATATCAGTTGATACGAGGAGTAAAAAGTGAGGCAGAATGGACCAAAGCCGGAAGGCAAAAAACCAGCAAAGAAAAATCTTCGTAAGTTGTCGTCTACAGCTGCTGCTATTAGCTCAACTCCAGTTGCACAAGCAGTTAGATAGTTGATGGAGAAATTAATTAATCTCGACAAGTTTACAAATTAGTAGCAGAGTATCATTTCTGACTCATGCAAAGACATTTTTAATGGGTTTGTAGTTGTTAATCAGTGCTACTGTCACATATGTAAGTTGTAATCTGAATGTGTTGTATATCTGTTTCTAAGTTTAGACAATGTAATTAATGACCATCATTTGTAATTTAGTTTAAATTTTATACACTAACGATGCAAATAATTTTATGCTATCAGCGGCATTTGATCGATTTTGTGCTTATGATTTTATTTTTCTGATTATCATATCATACTTGATACCAAGAGTAGTTCCTCCCTCTTAAAATATGTATCACATTTTTCTTTTGCACTCCTCTTAAGAAAACATTTATAATTGTAGCATTTTAACTATTTTACCCTCTTATTATTTTTCATCATTTATCTCTTCTCAATAAATAAAATGATGTAATTGTTTGAAATATAGGTAAGTGGACTCAAAATTATCCTCCATGGTCAAGCTATTTTAATTACATTGCTTGATTCAATTGTTTTCTTTTGTTTAATTCAACTCATCTTCCTCTTATAATTGTTGGTTTTATGTGTTGTTTTTTCAGATTTTGGCCAAATAACAAAAGCAGGATGTACCTTCTTGAGAAAACAGGTGTGGATACATTCAATCCCGATCTTGTTTGTATAGTTCATTAAAATATAAGTACTAATTTGTGATTGCGCCTTTTTTTTCCATTCTTCATTAAAGGCGATTTTGTTCGAGCTAATGGATTGCAAGAAGACGATTTCATTGTAATATACGCTGATCTGAAGTGTGGCAAATATGTAAGTCCATATTTATATTATAGTGCTTTAGTTTTGTTATCACTTTAAGCGCGTAATTATATCGTCATTTGAGTTAAAATTGTTGAAATATATATATATAACAGTTGATACGAGGAGTAAAAGTGAGGCAAAATGGAGCAAAATCAGAGGGCAAGCAACCAGCAAAGAAAAACCTTCATAAAACAGCTGCTGTTAGCTCATCTCCAGTTGCACAAGCAGTTAGATAGTCCAGCAAAAGGGAAATTAATCTCGAACAAGTGAGAAGTTGCTGTCATCATCGATTTTTTTATAAATTAGGAAACTAGAATTCTCTGTAGATGACCCTGACCGAAAGAAACAATCCATTGATTATTTTCATTAATGAAGGAGTATATATACAATTTACAATTTACAATTTACAATTTACATAATAAATTTTTTTTATTCCTAAATAGAACCGAGGGAAGACCCTTCATAAAGATGTCTGCAATTTGATACCTGGAAGGGACATGGCAGACGCGTATTTGTCTTCGAGCTACCTTTTCGCGAACAAAGTGTATATCCATCTCGATGTGTTTATTACGATGGTGTTGAACTGGATTACCAGAAAGGTAGACGACACTAATATTATCACAATAAACTAATGTAGCTTTCTGAATGGGACAATGAAGTTCCAAGAGAAGATTACATAACCAACAGGATTAAAAGACCACATTGGCTACCCTTCGATACTTGGCCTCTGCACTAGAGCGTGACAACGTAGAATGTCGTTTCGCAGACCATGAGACCAAGGTATTACCAAGAAACATACAATAGCCAGACGTGGAGCGTCTGGTATCTGGACAGCTACCCCAATCATCATCTATATACGAGACAAGTGTAGACGTAGACGAAGGATATAGATGTAAGCCATAGTCAAGTGTCCCCTAGATGTATCGAATAATGCGTTTGAGCGCATTCATCCCTGAGACCATGCATAAACAAACACACCTGATGTACAACATACGTAATATCCGATCTTGTGAAAGTAAGATACTGAAGAGCCCCTGCAAGACTGCGATAGTGGGTCGTATCCTCGTAAGGTGAGCCAGTCGCAGCACCCAGCTTGGGTTTAGTATAAACTGGAGTGGAAGTAAACTTGCACGAGGACATACCAGCTCGCTCAATGAGATCAGTGGCATACTTCCTTTGTGATAAGAATAACCCACCTGCATGACGAGTGACAACAATCTCCAAAAAGTAACTCAAGGGCCCCAAGTCTTTCATAGCAAACTCAGAACTGAGCATTGTCATGATAGACTTGCGCAAAGCATCAGAAGAGGCAGTCAAGATAATATCATCCACATATAATAGAATATAAGCTAGGGAAGTACCACGACGATATATGAATAATGAATTATCACACTTGTTGTAAGATAACCCAATAGATGAAACATAGTCCGCAAATCTCTTATACCAAGCCTGAGGGCCTGCTTAAGCCCATACAAGGACTTCTTCAATAAACAGACATGATGAGGATATTTGGGATTTCGAAAACCCAAAGGCTGATGCATGTAAACGGTCTCCTTAAGATCACCATGTAAGAAAGCATTATTCACATCTAACTTATGAATTGGCCAAGCTTTCGAAATAGCAAGAATGAGAACAGTGCGAATGGTAGCCGGTTTGACCACCAGACTAAACGTCTCACCACAATCCACACCAACCTACTGAGTCTTACCATCACCTACAAGACGAGCCTTATGTCTCACAAAAGAACCATCAGAATTATCTTTATGAGTAAAAATCCACATAAATCGAATAATATTAACACCAGAAGGACGGGGCACCAACTCCCACGTCTTATTTTCAATAAGAGCATCATACTCGTCGTTCATAGCCAATTTCCAATTCGGGTCATTTAATGCGGACACTGGTTACGGGGTAGGGGGATTTAAGAACATTGGAATTTAGATTAAAATGTCTTTTTGGTTTAAAAATACCCCGTTGACTACGAGTGACCGATCTGTGACTCAGGGGAGAATTGGGTGGATTTTGGGACAAAATCGGAGGGGTGACAGACCGCGGCCAAGGGCGGTGGTCCCGCTGGCCCAAAATCGGAAACGATGAGCCGGGTCGAAGCGAACTCGATGCAAAAGCAATTTCAGTATTGGGCTGGGCAACTGGCCCAATAGCCGATATTGGGGCAGGAACAATGGGTTGCAGCGGGTCACTAGAGTGGCCCATTAAGTGGTGCACGATGTACGGGGAGACGTCATCATCCAAAAAATTATACGAACTAGGCACGGGACTACTCACTTTAGCAAACGAAAATTGGGTTTCATAAAAAATAACATGACGATTAATAATGATTTTATTAGATAATAAATCAAAACATTTGTAACCACAATGATTAGATGGATAGCCTAAAAATACACAAGCAGTAGAACATGCTTGAAGTTTGATAATAGTAGTAGACGGAAAAAGTGGATAACATAAACACCCAAAGACCCTAAGATGGGAATAAGCAGAGTTCTTATTATAGAGGATTTTAAGAGACACATTTGCCAACCCTTTGGTAGGAAGTATGTTAAGAAGATATGTAGTCATTTGTAGAGCATGATGCCAAAAGGAAGGGGGTACGAAAGCATGGATCAATATAGTTCGG
Organism: Anisodus tanguticus; assembly: GCA_034509755.1. NCBI lineage: Eukaryota > Viridiplantae > Streptophyta > Magnoliopsida > Solanales > Solanaceae > Anisodus > Anisodus tanguticus. The sequence goes on from CM067562.1 coordinate 34,138,257, forward strand.
ACAATATTATTAATGGTATGAATTTTACGTTCGGCTTTCCAATTTTGTGAGGACGTATGAGGACAAGATAAATGAAAAATTATGCCATTATTTTCACAAAATTTACGAAACAACCCATTATCATACTCTTTGACATTATCACATTGAATATTTTTTATTTGTTGTTCGAATTGGGTACGGATGAATGCTCGAAAATTTAAGAATGTGGAGAAAACTTGAGATTTTTTCGCTAACGGAAAGGTCCATAAAAAATTAGAATAATCATCCAAAAATATTACATAATTATGATGGCCCACAGAACGTAAAACGGGAGATGTCTATAGATCGCTATGAATAATATCAAATGGCATTAATGTACGAGAAGTAGAGGCTACAAATGGTAATCTAACATGTTTTCCTAAAGGACAAGATTGACAAATTGGAGTACTACGCGTACCCTTACAAGAAATAAGAAATAATGGACGATCCAGGGTGACCCAAATGTGCATGCCATAAGGAAGGAGCTAGAGCTGCAAAAGTAGATGGCAAGGCTTGACCCGAGAGACTGGATGTGGGTGTGATAGGATAAAGATCTCCTCTACTATCACATCTCATGAGAGGTATCCCCGTCGTGAAATCATTCACAAAAAACCAAAAGGATCAAAATCAACAGAAACTCAATTATCAGTGGTGAATTTACGGACAGACACCAAATTTTTAATTAAGTTAGGAACATGAAGGGCATTTTTCAATACAAGAGGTGGATGGAAAGGAGACTGGAATTGAGTTGCTATTACCAATAATTATGCCATGATTTTTGCTCAAATTGGAATAAGACGAGAGAGTACCTTGGTCGGACGTCATGTGAGAAGTGGCACCGGTGTCCATGTACCAATTCGCGTCTGGACAATTCAATCCAAGTGTATGCAAGGAGGCTTCAATATATGTACGTGTCGGAATCGGAGTGGGGCCCGTAGCTTGATGGGCCTGTGGAGGCCGAGGCCCAAGCACACTTGTTTGCTGCCCTGGCCCAGTGATGTTGCAGAAGCCACTAGATGGTGTCAAATTGGGCCGGAAGGACTGCTGGGAGGCCCACTGTCCAGGGACTAAAGAAACTGGAAAATAGAGTTTGTTGGGCCACTGGCCACCGGCCCAGGCCCACTGTCAGGCGACCCATTGTTGACACCCAATTGTGTCCCATCTTTTCTGATTTTATTTGTAATTTTAAATATTTTTGACATCTCAAAACAATTTTAATATATATATTCATTCTCAATATCACTTTTATTATTATTATTATTATTATTCACGCTTTTACTATCATTTGCTTTTTTAAATCACAATCATACTTTTTATCCTAATATTATATGTTATTTTATTTTCGCAAAACGGTATCACATTTTTATTTTAATTAAGCATTAAGCATTTCACAAATATTATGTTTTTATTATTATCATATTGTCATCTTTACAATTTATAATTTTTGCAAAGCATTTTTTTTAATAATAATAAAACCCCTTCTTATATATTAAACTTATAACACATTTATTTCCCAACCAAAAATATAATTTCTACTCAAAAATTCTACCCAACACAAACCATTTTCGACCTGCCCACCCCTTTTATTTCCGGCCCAACCGAAAAGGCCCATTCGACCAATTCCCCTTCCCTTTTATCCATTTCAAGCCTAACAAACCCTAAAACAACTCCACCCGTCGACCATATACCATCGCACCCCATACCCCGTACCCCACATCGTTGGTCACCTCACTCACTGCCACCACCAACCCCCCTCTGCTCCTGACACCACCAACCCATCATCCCATACCCTTATCCCCCAAAACCCGCGACCCATACCCCTAAAATTCGTTCCAAAAACGTTGCTTTTGGGCCCCTTTATTTTGAATTCAAGCTCGATTTTGGGGAGGGAAATCCACCTATAAAATCCCCCTTTGTTCTTCGAGCATTGAGAGGTACGAAAATCGAGTTTTAAGTTTTGAAATCCGAAATCTTCTTAAGGGTATTTGTTCTTCGTTGCATGTGTTATTCATATTAAAAAGTCTGAAATATAAGTCAAAAAATTGTTTTTGTTGTTGTTCTCCACTGATTTCGGGTTTTTCGATTTGGGTCACTGTTCGTGTCGGGTCAAACCTGGTTTGGGTAAGATTTCCAGATTTATATGCTCAATATTTTGTTGTTGGTTATCTGAAATTTGGAGAATTTGATTCGGGTCGGGACCTCTAATTCGGGCTGGGACCTCTGATTCAGGTCGGGTCCATCCGGTTTGGATAAGATTTCCAGATTTATATGTTCGATATTTTGTTATTGGTTATCTGAAATTTGCAATAGGAAACAAATGTGTTTCTCGGACTTGGCACTGTTTCCGATCGGGTCACTGTTCCGGTTGGATCGGGTCGGTCACTGCTTCGGGTTGCATTTCTTGGGTCAGGTCGATTCAAAATCCGGGTCTGTTTTTTAGAATTGGGTTGAAATACCATCTCTATTTCTCAATTTTGTATTGACAATAATGCATCCATTGAGTTCTTACCCAATTTTTTTCATGTGAAGGATCTCAAAACGGGGGCGTCTCTCTTCAAGGGTCCGGCTAGGTCGGGAGTTTATCAAATTCAACCTATTTTACCTCATGTTTTCGCAAGCACAATGGTCAATTCTTTAGATTGGCATCATAGATTAGGGCATCCTTCTCTTAAAAATTTTAAGCAACTTATCTCCACATAATTTAAATGTCTCTAATATTTCTATTTTAGATTGCAACTCTTGTGCTTGCAATAAAAGTCATCATCTTCCTTTCTCAAATTCATCTATCTCTTCTACTGCACCCTTGCAATACATATACACAGATCTTTGGAGCTCCTCTCTATTCTCATGACGGATATAAATACTATCTCATATTCGTTGATCGTTATACTAAGTATGTCTGGTTCTGTCCTTTGAAATTAAAATTTGACACAAAAGAAGTCTTCATTCGATTTAAGGCTTTAGTTGAAAAATTCTTCCAACTCCCTCTCATTACCTTATACTCGGATAATGGCGGCGAATATGAAGCTCTTAAGGAATATTTATCTATTGATGGCATTTCACGCCTTACTATCCCTCCTCATACTCCTCAGCATAATGGTTATTCCGAAAGGCGTCATAGGCACATTGTTGAAACATGTCTTACTCTTCTTACTCATGCATCTATGCCACTAGAGTATTGGACTAATGCATGCTCTATGGAAGTTTACTTGATTAATCGTCTTCCCACATCAACCTTATAAAATTCCTCTCCTTATCTCAAGTTTTTCAAAAAATTGCCTAACTACCGAAAATTACGTAGTTTCGGGTGTTTATGTTATCCATGGTTGAAGCCTTATACCAAGAACAAACTTGAGCCTAAATCCACTCCATGTATTTTTGTGGGTTACTCTTCCACTCAAAGTGCCTATCATTGTCTAGACCCTAAAACACACAAAATTTATACCTCTAGGCGTGTTCATTTTGTCGAAAACAAGTTCCCCCATACTGACCTTATAACACCAAATTATTCTCTATACACATTAATTGAAGAGTGGTCCCCTATGTATATTCCAATTGCTACTCAAGTTGCTCCTCTTACAACTCTCTTACATACTCCAACTTCATCCTTCAATTTTCCTAATGAAATGAACACAAACACTCCGTCAACTCATTCCGCTGTATCAAACTCCCCTACTTCAACGACATCACCCACAGTGGTAGCAACAAACACCCCTATCTCATCTCCACGTCTGCTGCCACACAGCCCACTCCACCCCCTTCCCCCACCTCCCTCTCATACCATGACTACTAGGCTTCATAACAACATTCGCAAGCCTATTAACAAACTCAATCTTCTAGCTACTATGACAAAAAGTGAGCCGAAACCCGTGATTGAAACCGAGCCCAAAACCATTGCACAAGCTCTTAAAAGTCCAGTTTGGAGGACATCCATGGATGGGGAATTTAATTCTCTTATTCGAAATAAAACCTGGAACCTTGTACCACCTTCAACATCCAAAAATGTGATTGGGTGAAAATGGTATTTCGTATAAAACGTCATCCTAATGGTGCCATCAAGCCATACAAGGCCCGTTTTGTGGCAAGAGGCTTTCATCAATGACCGAGTTTAGACTATAATGAGACTTTTAGTCCAGTCGTAAAGCCAACCACTGTTCGTCTTATATTATCTATTGTGGTCAGTCAAGGTTGGTCTTTGCGCCAACTCGACATTAACAATGCCTTTTTGCGGGGAACTCTTATGGACAAAGTATATACAATGCAACCACCAGGTTATAATGATGCTACGAATCCGAATTATGTGGGCAAGTTAAATAAGGCATTGTACGGGCTCAAACAAGCCCCAAGGGCGTGGTACAAAGAGCTACGCAAATTCCTACTTGATTCCAGTTTCAAAAATACTATTTCAGACTCATCATTATTCACTCTACATTCAAATGGATCAATAATTTCCTTATTGGTCTATGTAGATGGCATCATTGTTACCAGTAATGCACCAAAATTTCTTGAAGAATTTATCTCAAATATATCCAACCGTTTCTAACTCAAGGATTTTGGGGAATTGTCTTATTTTTTCGGAGTTAGGTTCTCCCTCATTGTGATGGCTTATTATTGAGCAAAAAAGAAATACATCTCTGATATCTTATGCAAGGCGAACATGGACGATGCAAAACCAGTTGTTACACCTCTTGCAACTCATCCCCCATTGACGCTAGAAGGCAAGCCATTACAAGACCCCACCAAATATCGCACTCTAATTAACTGTCTTCAATATTTAAGTCTCACTCGACCGGATGTTACTTACTCGGTCAACAAACTAGCTCAATATATGCAACGTCCAACTGAGGATCATTGGTTAGCATTAAAAAGGCTTCTTCGCTACCTAAGTGGAACATTGAATATGGGACTAATTATTCACAAGAATCCGCCTTCAACTTTGCATTCTTTCTCGGATGCGGATTGGGCACGTGATAAAGATGACTACATATCAACTTCTGCCTACATTGTGTATTTTGGTAAAAACTCATATCATGGACATCAAGAAAGCAAAAGGCACGAGCTCGCTCCTCTACTAAGGCAGAATATCGAGTTGTGGCAGGTGCAACAGCCGAAGTGCTTTGGCTTCGTAATCTTTTCCATGAACGAACTTGGGTTAACTCTTACTTCTACCCCTGCCATATATTGTGATAATGCTGGAGCCACATATGTTAGTGCAAACCCCGTTTTCCATTCAAAGATGAAACATCTCGGGTTAGATTATCATTTTGTTCATGAAAATGTTCAATCATACAACCTACGAGTGTCATACATATCCACTAATGATCAATTGGCCGATGCTCTTACAAAGCCACTACCACAGTCCACATATGCCTCCTTAGTTCGCAAAATCGGTCTTTCCTCTTGGCCGACCGTTTTGAGGGGGCGTGATAAGGATTGACATAGTCAAGGTCAATCCTTGATTATAGCTTGTTGATATCTTGCAAATCATACGTAATATTCTCCTTGATCCTAGCTTGATTTATGTAAATAATTTCCTCAATATTCTCTCCTTGATAGCATTGATATTTGCCTTGTATATTCCTTGTTGCTATTATTACAGCCGTGTACTCTTAGGAATGTAACTATAAATATTTGTTTTTCCATTAATGAGAATACAACAATTCTTCTTCATTCTCTATACAAAGTAGGCATGTATTTCTCTTGTGGTCATTTCTTTTGCATAATGAGCATTAATTGTTCTATTATGGCATGTATTTTCATCCAAGTAAGAAGTAGGGGAATTGGAGAGGAGCCGGATCCAGGACAGTGGATCGGAAGATTGTAATTGTCATCATCATAAGTCAACAATGCAGAAAATAGTGGGGAGAGGGACTCAGACAAATATAAATTTGAAGCAGAATTCATAGTAATTACATATATTGAAGCTGAACGTCTATAACAAGAAAGCAACCTAGAAATTGACTCTTATATATTTTTTCTTTCTTTTTTATTTTCACAATCCTTCTGACACTATGAATATCAATTGTCCTTATTAAGAGGAGAGGATGTATGGTATCTGGATCTCTCTGGACCAAAAGCAAGAGGTAGGATTGATCAAATTCTAATGAGTCTGATTCATAATGATCATTTATCAAAGAATGACAATAAGATTCTTAAACTGATGAAATGGTATATAGGATATGGACAAGAAAAAGAAGACAACATCCCAACTCCTTCTCCAGAGACACTGGACTTATATTTCCAGTAGAGTCGGGGGAGGTTGAGCACGGAGTACATTAAGACAAGCGGAACAATGGACAAACAGGTGCCAAATCAATGTAGTGTTCCAAAAAACTTATGTTCAAGAGCAGAGGCGGATTCAAGATTGTGGATTCATTGGAATATGAGTTCATAATTTAATTTTTATACAACATTTTAGTATTTCTTGCATATATATATTTAGGTTTTGAGCTTAAAACGGTGGGTTAAATTGAACCCATCCATCCTTAATATTATGGGTCCTCCCCTGCTTGGGGGACGGACACAAACTAAGAGAAGAAAGATAATCAGAGAAATTGGCTAGATTGTTGAATTCAATGGACAGGTAAAGGTAATCTGATGATGTGCTTTGTGATCACTGGATGTGATGATATATTTGACATCAACATTGGTAACCTAGGTGACAAGAAAGTGCACCAGCATTCGAGGTAATAGTTCCCACCATGGAAGAGGATTTAGCAGCTAAGCTTGAGGCTCTTGCATAGCTGCCTGGAGCGGCACGTCCAGATGCAGTGAAGTATGCTCCATTCAGCATAAGGTCTCCCTCTGATCTCCAGTTCCAGTGCTTCCATCCTCCTTCCCATGGTTCCACTCTTTTCGTCACCTGTTGGCCCCAATTCCATAAAGTTCAATAATTTCCTAAAATAAAGTTTGGCCCTCCTTGTTAAAAGTCCACTCAGGCAAGTACTGTGCCTGAGTGGTTTTTAAAAAAAAATCAGTCCAAGTATACTTGGTTTTGCTGAGTTTTTGACTTACCTCTTTGGCAAAAGGATTCACTGGGGCAAGGTATCTGTTGCCCTGGCTGTTAATGGTAGGAGCAGCACTACCACCAATGGCATACATCTCCCAGTGTGTATAGTCATTGTTCACCACATGGAAATATCCATGCCTACATCTGCATATTAATTACGTCGTACAATTTTTAGTCCAAGACGACATGACAAAGACCAGATACAACAACAATAGTGCCTCAATTCCAAGCAAGTTGAAATCAGCTATATGAATCAACACTGGCTATAACTCTATATCACACTATTTAAGTACGTCTCACGGTCTCAGTCCAATACTATGGCAAAGATCAGTGCATCTACTAGATCAGATGAATTGAAGAAAAAAAAAGTACGTAATATTTTCACATAGATACCTTGGCATTCTCTGGATGAGACCCTCACCAAAATGGTTGAAGGCAATAGTCACCTGCATAACCTTATCTCTGACATAGGAGTCACTGTGCCCCAGTAAAATCACCTGCACAAAAATTGGACTAATGAGTACTATTTGAACTAAATTGTCACACTCTAGAAAGCAATAAAGAAATGAAAATAACTATTCTAGATTGTCACACCTAGGAAGGCTTATTAGTTGAAAACTAACCTCATTGTGATGGGTGAAGTAGTTGTTTGAAATGGTAATTGCAGTTGAACCCATGATAGCATCAATAAGGCCATCAGCGCAATTAGAAAGAGAGTTGTGGTCAACCCAGATATGGCTCGAACCAAAAATGGAAATGCCATCACCATCAGCCATAGTCCTCCAACCATAATGTGATGGTGAGCTTCGAACCATGGCATTACCAGTTGGTTTACAATCATGAATATGAAGACCATGAATAATGATATTGGTAACAAATTGGATTGTAATACAAGCCCCATATGCAATGTGCACGTTCACACCACGAGCATCAATCGTCTTGAAACTGTTCATGATCAGTTCTTGCTTAAGGGTGATGACCATGTCCCTTTTGAACACTATCCATAGTGGATCATCTTGAATTACTGCATGACGAAGTGTTCCTGGTCGTGGATTAACAGGGTCGTCATCACCTGAGTCAGTCACAATATAATACCTGCGTGCAGAGACGGATCCAGAATTTTTAATTTTTGTACAAATATAAAAGCATTGGATTCAGTTGAACCCGCTCTAAATCTCTCTGAATATACCTGCCATGACGACCACCAATGGCATTCCGTCCAAAGCCAATAGAACAGTCAGCTAAGCGTCTGCGATTAAGTTGCCAATGGCGATCGCATCGCCAACAATCATCAATAGGATTTCCCGTTATACATGAGAAATAGCCCAATTTCCTCCTCTCTGTGCTATTCCTAATGCTCCTGTATAACAATACAAGAAAGATAAATTATTATATAAGACTAATCAACTCAAAAGAACGATTTTACTGCATTAAAATATTTTGCCTAATATTATCAAAGAAATAACAATAACTACGCCTCAGTTCCAAATAAACTGGTATACGTCATATGAATCGTCACTTTTTATCAGAGATAGCAAATAATAAATCCATCCAAAAATCTTTATGGATTCAAAGCGCGAAACCGCAATAGTTATTATCATATTATAAGGGACGGGGAGTAACTGAACTGAATATCTGACCAAAATAAGTCTTAAATAACTACTCATAAAATGTGGAGTATAAAACTTCTCTACAACTGCATCATGTCTGATTCAAATTGATTAATTTAATTCAAGTGTTCCATTTAGTCGATCAATAGATTCAAATTGATTAATTAAATTCAAGTGTTCCATTTAGTCGATCAATACTTACCAGACAGTTTATAATTAATTGTGTGTTAGATAGTTTGATTCTTCAAACTGTATTGCAAATTATGTAATAGAAGCAAACAAATCTAAGGGTCACATGTGACTACTTTTGACATAGTATAAGACTATTTGAGGGAGCAAGCTGACCCACTCCAACATGTCTTTTACGAACAAGTTGAATAATGTAATCTGAAAAATAAACAGTTGATAAAAAGAATACGGTCAATACGGAAATAGTACTTATTTCCATCATTCCATGTAATAATAATAAAAATATCTATAATAAATGCACAAGCAAAGGGTGGGCAGATAAATGTATGATATGTCGGTAGGAGAAACTATTTATTGATTGGCCAAAGTCATTTAATATATGGTGATGGGCTTGTCAGTACAGCCAGCTGCTGCATTCCTAAATTTGATCTGATCTCTTCTTACTAAGTACTAACTTCTTATGCCATTTGCCAGGCTGGGACAGGGGACAGGGGACAAGGACAGGGTGAACTAAAATTTTATGTGGCCTACTATAAGTGGGGATGTAAATTGGCCAAGTTCATCGTCAAAGATAAGTGTACGTGGCTCCTCCTATGCATATATGTTTCCAAGAGATTGTATTCTATAAACAATAAAAAGGGTATTTCGGCCTGCGTCCCATCCCGCATTCTTTCAGGATCCGAAAAAGGATCGTATCGTAAAGAGAGGTGATATAGGCAATCTACTATAACACAAGTATTAGTAGTTTATTTTACAGTTCGAATCTATTACCTAGTGTATCGTTGCTCTAAAACTCATGCATATGATATGAACTCTAACAATAATAATTATGTTTTCAATCTCAAATAAATTGAAATCCACTACAGTCAAACCTCGCTATATTATAGCGTTTGTCTAGATACTTTTGAGTTGCTTTAGCGGAATGAAAGTTATAGCGAACATATAACATAACATGAAATGTTTGTTTTAAAAAAAATTGATCATTATAATAAAATATTGTTATAGATGATACTATATCGCTCCGTCTCGATCCGATATATAAAATTAAGTTTTAAGCACTAGAAATTCGCTACATAATAGGAGTTATAAATCTCCAACAGAAAAAACTCCCTTGGTTGGTACTTGGTAACCTAAAATTAGGGTAATTTTGAAGTGAGGATCTAATTACCCTGAATATGCAGAAAAATGATTTTCCGTACCTAACTCTTTATAAAACTATAATGAGGAACGTAACATGATAATGGATAAGCAAACCCAAAATAGAACAAACAATATAATGTGCACCGGCATGTAAAGCCACCTTCAGCCTCCACGAGGAACATGGATAGATAACACATGAATGAAAAACACTCGAGATAGTTTATAATGTGCGTGTGATGAACGAATCTCCCAACAGGGGCATGTGAAGACCAAGTGGATTAGGGGAAGACGAATGCTACTTATGCTAACAGGCCTTTCTAATCATGATAGTAATTAACATTCTAACTTTGAGTTTTGGACCAATGCATTAATGTTGACAACATTATAATACCAGACTGAATGTCTCATAAAGAATTAAGAAATGAGTTTTCAATTTCAAAAGCTAACTTATAAAGTGAGAATTGAACAGCACCAAATGATGACTCATCCCTGCAAAGCCGATGTAGGAACTTAATAACCACCCCCACCCCCGCACGTCTAGATCTGCCAACTAAAACGTGGATAATATAATATAGGGTTCAAAATTGAGTAAGTTAATAATTGAGATGAGTTTGACTCTTATACCAATAAATAAATCAACATTAGGTCTAACTCAATCCAAAAAATAGCTAAGAATTGTCTGAGACTGTATAAATAGGTTATCTCATCCCTAAAGAGCCAACACGGAACTCAATGATGTCTATAGTCGATTTTACAACACATAATACAAAGGGATAAATTCACAGGATTGGTGAGTTAATATAATACTGGTATTAAGTAATTAATTAAGGACGCTCACAAAAGCTGCCATAGCTAGAGACCCTGTAGCATTGCATGTGCAATATTCCTCAAAGGCAGTCTTATGATAATCAGTAACTTCTTTGACTGTCAACAGAAAGGAAAAAAGAGCGGGAGATGAATTTGGAAAGGAAATCGCAGAAGAACGGAAGCACCGAGAATTGTAAGAGAAAGGTTCGGTAGGTGGGACATTAAAGAGAACTGTTACATTGCTTTTAATTTTGTGAGTGATGTACATATCATATCATGTGAGGGTTCACTTAATAGGTTTTTGGTTTCGAACTTTGTAAATGAAAAAAAAAAAATGGCAGAGAGCATTTCTCCATTTAATAGGCTCTATATATTGTGAATTCGATATTAGTTGAATCGAATAAATTCTGAATATCATATAACTAAACTAGAAAGGAGTGGATGTAGTCTTATCAGTAGGGGTCCAATATTGAATCACTTTGGCCATTACATAAAAGATTCTTTTATCTTAAGGGAATTCGACAATTATGTATATGAAAACAAAAAAGAAAATCCTATTATCATACAATTTCGATGAAGGAGATTAAGCAAACTCCTTTGTTAACTTAGTCCTTCAATAACTTAGTCCCTTTAATAAATTTTATGCACTGCGAATTCGAATTAAATGAATCAATGAATTCTAGATATAAGATAGTTAAACACTTAAACTAAAAGGAATTATATGGTCTTCTTACAAGTTACAAAAGGTCAAATTCTGAACTTTTATTATTATATTCCTTCATCTGTCTCAATTATATGATATACTTTCATTTGATACGTACTTTAAGAAATAAAGGAAGTCAATTGAATCATATGGTCTAAAACAAGCCAAATATATTTGTGTGGTTATTGTTAAATATATCAAATATACACGGTATGCACGTGTATATCGTATGTATATTTGGTCTTGGCTTCTTTGTCCTTCTCGACTGCTTTGTCCTAATTGTACACAAGTTTGTATAGTTGTAGTGTACCTTAATTAGTCTTGTACTCTTACCATAATTGTGTAGTTACTCTCCAAATAGAATAAGGTTTTAGGAATAGAATAGGAATAGGATTCTCCTATTATGGACATATGTAAATTGTATATATATTCTTTCAATCAATGAAAATAATCAAGAGATTATTTCTTTCATGGTATCAGAAGTCTAGGTCAAACAACAATTTCTCTCCCACAAATTCTTGTTTTTTCGGCCAAGCCTCTACCGAACCCTCCTTCTCGGGTTTGCCATTTTTTCCGCTCTCAAAATCTCTCTTCCAAAATCCATCTATCGCCTAATGTTCTTTCGTTATGTCTACGTCAAAGAACACGTTTCACCCTTCCCTTGTTGTTTCTAACATCAAGAATCATGTCCCTCTAATTCTTGAAATAGAAAACGTCCAATACGCGACGTGGGCCGAGTTGTTCAAAATTCACGCTCGTTCGCATCAAGTCATCCATCACATAATCCCCGCGGCTCCTGATGATACTGAGGTGCCTATACGCGAGGATGATCCTAAGTTATGGACAACACTTGATGCCACCGTCCTTCAGTGGATTTATTCTACTATCTCTACCGACCTATTGCAGACGATTATTGAACCAGACGCAACGACGATGACTGCATGGGATAGATTGCGAGACATATTCCAGGATAATCAAAATTCCATAGCTGTTACCCTTGAACAGGATTTTTCCCACGTCAACATGGAAAATTTTTCGAACGTTTCAGCATATTGCAAAAGGTTGAAAGAATTGGCGGACCAACTCCGCAACGTTGGTGCGTCAGTTGGTGAAGATCGTCTTGTTTTACAGATGGTTGCTAGCCTATCTGAGGCCTATAGTGGCGTTGGAACTCTCCTTCGTCAAAGTAATCCTCTTCCGAGGTTCTATCAAGCCTGATCCATACTTACCTTAGAAGAAGCCGGTTTGGCTAAAAAGGCGGCTACTAATACTAGTCTCGTGGTCATGATGACATCCTCCACTAATCCTCAAAATTTTGGTGACAATTCGAACCAAACCCAATCTCACGGGGCGGCAAGAATGGTCGGAAAAATAATGAGAAAAATCGCGGGGACAAACGCGGCTGTTCCGGCAGCAGTCGCGGTGGCCAAAACAGTGGCATAGACCCCATCCCGGTTACAGCGGGCCACCGACCCACTAGTCTCAGCCTTGGGTCGTGGCCTTGGACCAGTGGACAGTGGCCCTACGGCCTAACTCCACAAAATCTTCTAGCCACTGGCCAGTGGGCTTCCCAGGAGCCTCGACGGCCCACTGCCTAGTGGGCCAGTAATTCCAGCAGCAGTTACGGGCCAAGGCAGCACGCAGGAGTTCTTGGGCCCCGGCCTCCTCAATCCCACCACGCAGGAGGCCCCACTCAGATCGATATTGAGGCCGCGATGCATACACTTGGTTTGACTCCACCGGACCCAAATTAGTATATGGATACCGGTGCCACTACCCACATGACATCCGATTCAGGTACTCTCTCGTCTTATTCCAATTTGAGCAACCCTCGTGGCATAATTGTTGGTAATGGTAATTCTGTTCCAATTCGTGGTTATGGTCATAAAACGTTGTCTCCCCCTCATCCACCCCTTATCTTGAAAAACACCCTACATGCCCCCAAATTGATTAAAAACTTAGTGTCTGTCCGTAAATTCACTACTGACAATTTCGTTTCTATTGAATTTGATCCATTTGGTTTCTCTGTGAAGGATTTCAAGACGTGGAGTCCTCTCATGAGGTGTGATAGTAGGGGAGATCTTTATCCTATCACACCCAGTTCCGGTCCATCGAGTCAAGCCTTGCCATCAACATTTGCAACCATTTCTCCTTCCTTGTGGCATGCTCGTCTTGGTCATCCGGGGTCATCTATTTTGTCGTCACTAGATAAAACTAATTTTATTTCATGTAAGGGTACGAGTAGTACTCCAAATTGTCAGTCTTGTTCTTTAGGAAAAATTGTTAGGTTGCCATTTGTAGACTCAAAATCTCATACTTTAATGCCATTTGATATTATTCATAGCGACTTATGGACGTCTCCTGTTCTTAGTTCTTTCAGTCATCGGTATTATGTCTTTTTTTTGGATAAATATTCTAAGTTTTTATGGACTTTTCCAATAGCGAAAAATCTCAAGTTTTTTCCATCTTCGTAAAATTTAGAGCATTCATTAGAACTCAATTTGAACGGGAAATCAAAAATATTTAGTGTGACAATAGAAAAGATTATGACAATGGGGTGTTTCAGGAATTCTGTGCTAATAATGGGATCAATTTTTGATTTTCTTGTCCTCATACGTCTTTACAAAATGGAAAAGCAGAACGCAAAATTCGTATCATAAATAACATTGTCCGAACTTTATTGATTCATGCTTTCATACCCCCGTCTTTTTGGCATCATGCTCTACAAATGACTATATATCTCCTTAACATTCTTCCTTCCAAAGGTTTGATGTATTCTTCCCCCTACAAATTCTATATAATAATACACCTTCGTATTCGCATCTTAGGGTCTTTGGGTGCTTGTGTTATCCATTATTTCCGTCCACCACAATTAACAAACTTCAGGCCCGGTCTACCCCGTGTGTGTTTTTGGGTTTTCCGTCTAATCATCGTGGTTATAAATGTTTTAATTTATCCTCGAATAAAATCATCATTGATCGTCATGTCATTTTTTATGAATCCCAGTTTCCGTTTGCTAAGGTTAGTACTCCCGGGCCTGGTTCATATAATTTTTTGGATGATGTTTTTTCCCCGAAACTTATTCACTATTTTTTGGACGTGTCCCGCACTCCAACTCCGCCAGCGGGCCCACTGCCCACTGGTACTCCCCAAATAGTGTCGTCTTCAAATTTGGGTCCAAAGCAACTGGCCATCCGTTCTACCCAGTTCTGGTCCAGTTCTGAGTACTGTTTCGGGTTCAGTATTGACCCAGTTCCCGATTTCAATTCTCGATTTGGGCCAGTAGGCGCCTGCTGGCCAGTCCATCCCGAGACCCGAAAATTCCCAAAATCCACCCGCCTCTACCCCGAGTCATAGACCAGTCACCCGTAGTCAACGGGGGATTTTTAAACCAAAAATACATTTTAATTTACATTCTAATGGTCTTAAATCACCCTTACCCCGTAATCCTGTGTCTCCATTAAATGACCCGAATTGAAAAATTGCTATGACCGATGAATATAATGCTCTTATTGATAATAAGACGTGGGAGTTGGTGCCCCGTCCATATGGTATATTAATATTATTAGGTCTATGTTGGATTTTTGCTCATAAGGAAAATTCAGATGGTTCATTTTCCCGACATAAGGCACGGCTTGTGGGCGATGGTAAGACTCAACAGGTTGGTGTGGATTGTGGTGAGACGTTTAGTCCGATGGTCAAGCCGGCTACCATTCGCACTGTGCTCAGCTTAGTTCTTTCGAAAGCATGGCCTATTCATCAGTTAGATGTAAAGAATGTTTTCCTACATGGTGATCTCAAGGAAACAATCTATATGCATCAGCCTTTGGGATTTAGGGATCCCAAACATCCTCATCATGTCTGTTTGTTGAAGAAGTCCTTATATGGGCTTAAACAGTCTCCATGGGCCTGGTATACGCGGTTTGCCGACTATGTTTCAACTATTGGGTTCACTCACAGCAGGTCGGATAATTTCTTGTTCATCTATCGTCGTGGTTCGTCCTTGGCCTATATTCTATTATATGTGGATAACATTATTCTGACTGCCTCTTCCGATGCCTTACGCCAGTCTATCATGACAATGCTCAGCTCTGAGTTTGCTATGAAAGACTTAGGGCCCTTGAGTTATTTTTTGGAGATTGCTGTCACTCGTCATGCTGGTGGGTTGTTCTTATCTCAAAGGAAGTATGCAGCTGAGATCATTGAGAGGGATGGGATGTCATCATGTAAGTCCACTTCCATTCCGGTTGATACTAAGCTCGAGCTTAGTGCCGCGACCGGCGTACCATACGAGGATATGACCCGCTATCGCAGTCTTGAAGGGGGCCTTCAGTATCTTACATTCACGAGACCAGATATTACGTATGTCATCCAGCATGTGTGTTTGTTTATGCATGATCCCAGAGTTGAGCACATGAATGCCCTCAAACGCATCACTCGGTATATTCAGGGTACACTTGACTATGGTTTGCATTTATATCCTTCCTCAACATCCGCACTTGTCTCGTATACATATCCTGATTGGGTTGGCTGTCCGGACACTAGACGGTCTACGTCTGGCTATTGTATATTTGTTGGGAATAACCTCGTCTCATGGTCGGCAAAACGTCAGTCGACATTGTCCCGATCCAGTGTCGAGGCCGAGTATCGAGGGGTAGCTAATGTGGTCTCGGAATCATGTTGGTTGAGTAATTTGTTGTTGGAGATTCATTGTCATATTTAGAAAGCGACCTTGGTGTATTGCGATAATGTTAGTGCCATCTACCTTTCTGGTAATTCGGTCCAGCACCAGCGCACTAAACATATAGAGATGGACATTCACTTTGTCCGCGAAAAGGTTGCTCGTGGTCAGGTCCGCGTCTGCCATGTCCCGTCAAGGTATCAAATTGCCGACATCTTTACAAATGGTCTTCCCTCTGTTCTTTTTAAAGATTTTAGGGACAGTCTCAGCGTTCGAAAATCGTCCGCTATGACTGCGGGGTGTGTTAAATATACCAAATATACATACGATATACACGTAAATTTGGTCTCGGCTTCTTTGTCCTTCTCGGCTGCTTTGTCCTAATTGTACACAAGTTTGTACAGTTGTAGTGTACCTTAATTAGTCTTAGATTCTTACCATAATTGTATAGTTACTCTCCAAATAGAATAAGGTTTTAGGAGTAGAATAGGAATATGATTCTCCTATTATGGACATATGTAAAATTGTATATATAGTCTTTCAATCAATGAAAATAATCAAGGGATTATTTCTTTCAGTTATAGATCATCTCGTTTTGCCTAAAAGGTAAAGTTTAAAGTTAAATTGTTATCAAATAAGAAAATATGTCATTCTTTTTTTACGGGCTAAAAAAATGAATCATTCTTTTTAATACGACGAAGGGAGTAAATATTTTTGTACGTTAAGGAAATTCAACAATTATATATATGCAAAAAGTAACGTGTTTTTTTTATTTACATAACATAAATTTTCTACCAAGGAGATTCAGTTGGAACTCCTTTATTAACTTAGCTCCATCACTTGGTGTGGGGTACACTTGTCTCTCTATTCAAGCTATATATATTTGGAATATTTTTTTGCCTAAAATACTTATAAGTTCGTACCTGTTTTCACAAAAGAGTAGTGAGATGGTTAGTGATACAGTAATATTCGACGCCCTTTATTTATAAATAACTAAATAAGACTGTTAATGGAGTAGATCATTTACTTAGAACACCTGAATGCTGAAAGGAGGAGGTGTGGTTGGTGTGATATGAGGAATATTTTTATATTAATTAAATATTATTTTCAATTTAAATCTCTTATTCTCCTTTTTCCTATGTGTAAAAAAAAAATCTCTTTATATATTTAGTAAATTTTTCTATTTTAAGATAAATTTAAAATCACAAGATTTAAAATAACCACATATTTATAATTTAAGACCATAATATTCAATAATTTTCTTTTATTTTTTAAATTTCGTGTCAAGTCAAATTAAGAAGTGTAAATTGAAACGGATGAAGTACTTGTATCTGTGTGGCATAGCGAAAGACAGAAATTAACTCACATAGCCACCATGGAAGCAATGGCTTCTGGATCATCTACATCATGTTCATGCTTGAGTTCATCGTCTCCACTTAACCTGCAAAACTTAAATCATTTAAAATCAAAAAATAAAAATTCGATCGCAGAACCAGATATTTCCAGATCCAATCAATCGAGAACTTTGCTGATTAAGTTCCAAATTTACTACATTTTACACGCATAAATGACAGTGATAGTGCGGGAAAACGCAACGAAGTTAACCTGTTCGCTATAATCGAGTTCCTTAAGCTCTGAAAAATTGAAAATCCAATGAGTAAAACAGAGTAAAAGTAGCTCCATCGTCGAATCGAAAAAACAAAAACAGAGTCGATAAGAAAGGAGAACATGTTGGGAGTTTTTGCTCTATGGTACTTTATAATGCAGTACGGGAAGTATATAACTATTACAAGTATTCGAAAGGATAAACAAAGATTTAATAATTCAACTAGAAATCTGAAAATTACAATAGTTACACAAGAAAACTGGAAATTCCAGTTTTGTAGAAGATGGAAAAATAAAAATTGTTTTTGCTGAGTCGAGTGTAGCACTCTGTCCTTAAGACAATATTGCCCCGTATGTATCCTTTATACGTCCTGGACAATTTGTCTCCCAAGATAAAACAGCAATGGAACCCTTGAGCAAAGGAAACTCAAGAGCTACCGTGAAGAATATTGAGTAACGAAATGATGCTTGAAAGTTGTAGGAAGAAAACTGTTTTCGATTGTGTATTTTCGTGCACTGTTTTTGGTGTTCTCCTTGGTGCTCAACAATGGTGTAAGGGGGTGTTTATATAGGTGAGGGAGTGGCTGATTACTGCCCTCCATAACAGCCAAATGATGGCCATTATGAAGGTAGTAAAGCCACCAACATAAATGGAGAAAAGACCAACGGATTTGGCCATTATAGGAGGAGTAATTCAGCCAAAATAAATGGCTGAATTGAGTGCTTGGCAACTGCTTTGACTGTCCAGATTCTGGATGGGATCAAACTGTACTTCTAGCAAAGTTCTCTGGCCCAAAAAGATAACAGCCCGAGAGCCCGGAACCGGACGGGCGGGGGGCGGCGGCGCGCGTGTGGTCTTTCCTCGAACCGAAGCACATCTAGGTCCTCCCTCCTTTAAACACATGGGATACCCCTTGGGGTCCCAAACCCCAAACCAATTTCGAGTCTTATATACACAACAATTCTTTCTTCCTCTACCGATGAGGGAGAATTGAACACAATACCACACTTTCCATGCTTCAAACACCTTACTTCGTGGACCAATATCTCTTTCATTTCTCAATGAAATTTGACGATTCTTGGCCTTACGGTTATCTACGTACTTAGTAGATCATGCATGTGTGAAGAACCGAATTCTCCAATATGCGTAACACTAGTGTTTAAGCCGTTAAAGTTGGTCGGTCGCAACTCCCGCCAAAGGCAAATTTCCAACAGAACATTCCAGAAAATCTTGAGTGTGGAGTTGAACTTACTTAACCGCAGCTCGAAAATCTCAAAATTAACCAAGATGAATTTCATGAACGGATGAATATAACTATTTAAACCGAATTATTCGAAAAATAGAGTCAGAGATGATACGGATGGTGCAAATTCCAGAAAATCTGGAGTTGAATTAACTTTATCGCAGCTCAAATGTCAAAATTAACCATTAGGAATAGAACTGTTTAAATTCCACGATCAAATTAATCGAAAAACACAATCAGATATGATAACAATGGAGACTAAACTACATTGCAGCTCAAAAAGTGAGGAATTAATCGAACTAATTTGCTTTCACATTGTAGAAAAATGAGCTACTGGAACAGTGTAAAGGCTTTAAATTACCTGTTATCGGCTGTAGAATTGATGAATAGCAGCATCACAATTAGCAATGGAAGAAGAAAACACAGACATGATGATCTCAAAGCAGCAGCCATGGAGAAGTATGATAAATTCGCCGAATTTCTCTCTGTTTTGGCAGAGCAAAATGTGATATAATGTGACTGATTTTAATACGAAATGAATGAATGTATAGTGAAATGAGTCAAAGAAAAAGCTTCAATGGAGGAAAGGTTATATAGGGCTGCAAGTGAGAGACAAAGGTACCATTCATTAGTTGTCCAACTTTTCATATTGTTCATTATTGGAAAGATAGGCTAATAAAAACTTTATCAATATATTTACATTTTGAATGTTAATCTGTTTATTAGTTATCATTGCAATTAGATTAGTTAATCTAAGTTTTATCCATTTCAGTGTAATTTAGTTCTCTATCCAGTCCATGGCATCTGTCTTTTTTAAGGTTTATTCGAATCTCTTTTTACAATTGAATGACATTAATCACAAGAGTATTTATTTAAACCTTTTATATCTTCACCACCAATGATTGCATTAAGAGCTTCTATGTCATAAATCATGAGAATAAAAAGTAGGCTCGAAATATAATAGCTTGAACCGGTTAGGTTCTATATGTCCTGTCTAAGTGAATTCCTATTAACCATTAATGTGGTTAAGTTATTTAATTAAATTTATTCACTAACCATATACAAGTATGTTTAGGCTCATTATAATATAAACAACTCCAATAAGTAGCCTTAGTTCCACATCAATGACCTATACTTAGTGTAGACATACTACAGTAAAACTTTTTTATAACAACGTCGTTTGTTTTGATATTTTCAGCTATTATAGTGAAATGTTATTTAAAAAATATATAATATAACATAACATGAAAGATTAATTCCATAAACAATATGACTGTTATAGGAAAATATTGTTATAGAGAGGTCTGATTGTATATGATAATGTAAACTATTTTTACATAATTCTATATATATTTATAGTTAAAGTTAAACTCTATGTTTGTTTAGTACTTTCTCCGTTTCATAGTAAGTGATTTTTTTTAGGTTCATGCACATCTCTTAAGAAATTGCTCACTCTTAGGAAAATAGTTTTTTTTACTAACTTACCCTAATCAAGATTTCTACTTTCTAGAAAAAGAAAAGGTAGTTAATGAATCTTGACTATTTAAATAAGAGTAATTTTGGAAGAATCTTCTCAAAGTCTTCTTGAATTCTAAAGCACCACTTATTTTTTTTTAAAAAAATCTAAAAAATCACTTATTATGAAACATGGAGAATAATTTTCAACTAAAGTTTGTGATTAACAATGTTTAATTCATAAGTACCTAACTAACTGCCACAAACTGACTTAAGTACTCCTTTAGTACTTTTTCATTAATTTTGACTGCAGTCTTCTCTCACGTGTCAATGCGTCGGTCACTCACGTGCCGGACACTGCAAATGTTAAAACAGTTCCATTTCTCTTTCTCGCGAGCTTGTCTGACAAATTAAAATCCACCACGTCACCGCATCAGCTGTATGGACCACTGCATCTTCCACCTCAGCTATTCATTTACCTCAACTCTTCGGTAAAAGCTTACCATTAAAGATTTTTTATATCAAATGCATATTCTCTCCGTCCCAAAAGATTATCTTAATTTGATGTGATATGAATTTTAAAAAATAAAAAAAACTTTTAAAATGTGTAGTTCAAAATAAATTTAAATTATTTGTGTAATTGTAATTTAATTTTATCTCACAAAGTTAAATTATTTTTAAATATAGAAATATGTCAATCTTTTTAAGACAAATTAATAAGAAAATTAGGACAATCTTTTGTAGAGAGGGGGAGTATGTATTTGTATATGTGTACATATTTATTACTTAATAATAATTAATTTTCTTACTATATTTAATTACTTAATTGATGCATTTTTTATTATGTTAAATTACTTAATCACAATAAGTTAAATTGATTTTGTATAATATTTTATACAAGTAAATATTAACCTGAGTTCCTCCACCAATCTTACAGTGGCCGATGACGGTAGTATAAAAGAACTTCAAACAATAGTTTAACGTATAAAATATTATTAAAATCTGTACAAGATTCAAAAGAAAAGAGGACAAAAATTGATCTAACTATCTAGTCACAATAATACATATATGTACATGAATATTTTAAGTCATCAATTATTTATTTATAGAGCCACATATTAAACAAGTCGAGTCAATAAGTACTTACGAGAAAATTTAAGATAAATATTTTGAGACCGAAGATGAATAATTCAGGCATAAATTGTACATACGGCTTCATCAATTCGCCAATAGTTGTCTCTTTAAAACATTTCCTATAGTGAACCTCACCGACGAACCTACGACGCAATACTTTTAGGAAATCCTCTTATTCCTTTTTCTATGAGCCACATTTAATTTTTACCATACTTTGGAATATGGTTTAGCACGGTATCAGAAGGGAGTAGCCCCCCCCCCCCCCCCCCCCCCAACTGACTTGAACAGATCCTGTTTCCATATGTTCTGAAAAAGGAGTGAATATTATTATACGAAATATTATACGAAAATGAAACTGGTAAAGTAAAATGCCACGGAAAAAAAGAAAAGAAAAGAGAACTCCTATAATTTATCTTGTAGCAAAGGTTGAATTTGAGGGTGATTGTTTACGATATGGTTCACAAGAACAAGAAATGACCTTTTTTTTTTGTTTCTCACCTGTTGTTCGATAGTCGCATTGGAGCTCAATTATATTCGAATTCGCGTTGCGTAGGGCCCATTTAAGGAAGCACTTCCTACCAAAAGAAAAGTTATATTCAGGATTCGAACCCAAAATATCTGGTTAAGGGAGGAACAATCAATCCGCTGCACCACATCCTTTGATGGTATGAATTAACTTGATAGAGCTTTGGATAAAAAATATGCATTCTTGAAAATTATACTCGCTAATGTTTAGATAAGTTACTAGGAAGCCAAAAATCCAAAAAAGTGTTCGGTTAGAAAGTTGAGGTGTTTAGCCAAGTGCAAATTAAATTTATGTTCTAATATTGGTAAAATTGTTTTGTAAATTGATTAGCCAAAAATACCTGGTGTTACTCTCCCGTACTTTTTTGAAAAACATTTCTCACAAAAGTTATTTTTAAAAATTAACAAGTTTTGAAAGTTTGACCAGATAAGCTACTAATATAATTATCGATGCAATCTACTGTGAATAAATAAAAGCATAATTTTTTCTAATATATAGTTTACACCTTTAAATATGTTGATTTACTTAATATAATACAGTATCTAAGTAAACAGAGTTGTAGATGTTAGGGGTGAGCACGGGTATAGGGTACCCAGATACCCGACCGGAACCGACACTAACGGATAGGTTTCGGGTAGATATATTATAATAACGGGTAGGTTTCAGGTAGTAAAATTAAGAACCGATCAATATCGGATCCGGTTCCAAAAAATAGAGACCGGGTATCCGGACTCGGAACCGCTATCCGGACCCTATGAACCCACCCCCCATTTAAATTATTTAGTTTTGGGCTTTGGGGCATTTAGTTTTTTGGCCCAGTCCGGTTGATCCCCCGATCAACCCCTAAGCCCAAAAACACAACCGACACCCTAATTTTCATACTTTTCAGTTTCCAATTTATCATTAAGCACTACGCAACCTCGCCATTACGCAACCTCGCCATTACGCAACTCGCACCCGCAGCCTCGCCATTACGCAGCTCGCAGTAGCCTCGCACTTGCAGCCTCTCCTCTCTCTTGTTGTCACTGTTCCTCACTCCATAAGCTTGACAAAGGTTGCGGCATTGCGCTCGAATTCCTCTCGGTCTTGTTAAAGGTAATGAATAACCCTTAAAGTTGTTGCATAGTGAAGAACATTAGGTTTTTGCATGTATTGGCTTAATATCAAAACTACATGAGATAGATATGGTCTTGTGTGTGTTAAATAGTTCAGCTTTCTGATGATTCAATAGAGAATAGTCTGAATTAGTCTGATGATTCAATACAAAGGTTGCGGTCTTCCTTTGCTTTTGTTTTTCTACTTTACAAGTAAATGTTATTTAAAAATATGATAATTGATTGAGGTTTTAAAATGAACTTTATAGTCAATAATACTCTATTTAGGCCAGAATGCATAGTTAGAGCAGGGGCATGAAGATGAAAAGAAGCTTAGAAATTATTTTCCCATCGATTTTGTTTTCTAATCGATAAACCTTTTGTTGTCTAAATGAATATATGCGTCTACATCTCCTCTATATACTAGTGTCGATTTGTGAATATTCATATATTCTCCTAGATCCTTAGTTTGGTTTGATTTCTGTTAGTTTAGATTGCTAAATTAGATCCTAGTGTCGATTAGTTTATATTTCTATGCAAGTGGACATGTGACATTTATGGGTGTTTATTTAATTTTTTTGGCATCTCTTGTTTCTTTAAAAGATGTATTTTTGTTTTATGTTTATTTGGAGTTTTGTAATGTTTCATTTAGTGATTGTGTTGTATCCTGTTCCTCTATTTCGATCCATCGATTTCGATCACGGAAGACCCATTTCGATTTTCGATCCTTTGATTTCTTCCATTTTAAGCTCAAAAGCATATCCAAATTTCCAGATTATGCTAACTTTTTGGATTATGCAGAGTAGTTTTGCAATGTATTATTCATTTAGTGATTGTGTTGCATCATGTTCCTCCATTTCAGTCACTGATTTCAGTCACGGAAGACACATTTCAGATTTTCCGTCATTGATTTCCTTCATTTTAAGCTCAAAAGAAGATCCAAATTTCAAGATTATGTTTCTTCTTCTTCTTTCTTTCTTTCTTTCTTTTTCTTTCTTTCTTTCTTCTTTCTTTTTTTCTTTCTTTCTTTCTTTCTTTTTCTTTCTTTTCTTTCTTTCTTTCTTTTTTTTTTTTTTTTTCTTTCTTTCTTTCTTTTTTTTCTTTCTTTCTTTCTTTTTTTTCTTTCTTTTTTTTTTTTTCTTTTTTCTTTTTTTTTTTTTTTTTTTTTTTTTTTTTTTTTTTTTTTTTCTTTCTTTTTTTTTTTTTTTTTTTTCTTTCTTTCTTTCTTTCTTTCTTTCTTTTTTTTTTTTTTCTTTCTTTCTTTTTTTTTTTCTTTTTTTTTTTTTCTTTCTTTCTTTCTTCTTCTTTTCTTTCTTTTTTTTTTTCTTTCTTTCTTTCTTTCTTTCTTTCTTTTCTTTTTTTCTTTCTTTTTTTTTTTTTTTTTTTTTTTTTTTCTTTCTTTTTTTTTTTTTTTTCTTCTTTTTCTTTCTTCTTTTTTTTTTCTTTCTTTTTCTTTTTTCTTTTTTTTTTTCTTTCTTTTTTCTTTCTTTCTTTCTTTCTTTCTTTCTTTTTTCTTTTTTTCTTTCTTTTTTTTTTTTTTCTTTCTTTCTTTTTTTTTTCTTTTTCTCAATTGAAGAATTCTAACATTTAGTGGTAAATTGCAATTACTTTTCTAAGAGGTAGTAATAAGCTGATAAAACACATGTAAATGCATCAATATTACGCGCTAAAATAATCGGTGGAACAATTCATTAGCAATATATATGCGCCATTTTCACCACTAGTGAACTCAGCACTTGACATATAGTACAACATAATGGCTTATCATTATAAAATAATAAAACTCCAGGTCATTGAATTCACTACCCCAACTAAATTTAGGGATGCTAAGTAATATATACATAATGGCTTATTCAATTATTTGACTTCACGCTTTGTAATATCCATTTTGTACAACTCAAGCTATCTCGTACGAAAATTATGAAATATGATAATAAAATATTATATTAAAGTTCGAAATGAATAAATAAATAAAAGATTAATCATTCCCGCAAATTTCAGAAAAATAGACAATGATAATGATGTGCTTCTTGGTATCTATGATTTGCATTATATGTTTATGAAACAAAATAATCCATTCTTATTTTCATTAATTAAAAGAGTATATATACCATTTACATATTTTTATAATAGGAAAATCATATTCCTATTATACTCCTAAAACCTTATTCTACTTGAACACTAACTATACAATTATGGTAAGTGTACAATACTAATTAATGTAATATTTACACAAAAATATTACAACAAACAATATCAAATTATCAGCCCAAACCGTGGGCTGAACAGTGACCAAACCCGAGACCATATATACACTATATTCATAAGATATACATAAGTATACCGTGTATATTTAACACATAGACCGAATAATATTAACACCGGATGGACGGGGCACCAACTCCCACGTCTTATTATTAATAAGAGCATTATATTCGTCGGTCATAGAAATTTTCCAATTCGGGCCATTTAAAGCAGACACAGGATTACGAGGTAGGAGTGATTTAAGAACATTAGAAGTTAAATTAAAATCTATTTTCGGTGTAAAAATACCTTGTTGGCTACGAGTGACTGGTCTATGACTCGGGCGAAAATTGGGCGGATTTTGGGAAATATCGGGACATGTGGTTGACTGGCCAGCAGGCAGTGGGCCCGCTGGCCCAACACGGTCACTGGCTGAAACCGAGACTGGAACAGTTTCGGTATTGGGTTGGGTAACTGGCCTAATGACCGAAACTGGCCCAATGACCGTGGCCGAAATCCTTTGGATTGGGAACAGTGGTGGCGGCGACGGATCGTGGACCCAACGGGCAGTGGGCCCGCTGGTGGATTTTGGGTGCGAGACATGTCCGATAAATGGTGGATAATATAGAAGGAGACACCGTCATCTAAAAAATTATACGAACTAGGCACGAGACTACTCACTTTAGCAAACGTAAGCTGAGATTCATCAAAAATAACATGGCGACTAACGATGATATTATTAGACGATAAATCAAAGCATTTGTAACCACGATGATTGGACGGATAACCCAAAAACACACAAGGGGTAGACTGAGCCTGAAGTTTGTTAATTATGGTGGACGGAAAGAGTGGATAACACAAGCATCCAAAGACCCTAAGATGAGAATATGAAAGAGCCTTATTATATAAGATATGAAGAGGGGAGGAATATGTCAAGCCTTTGATAGGAAGTATGTTAAGGAGATATGTAGCCATTTGTAGAGCATGATGCCAAAAAGAAGGGGGTACGGAGGCATGAATCAATATAGTACGAACAATGTTATTAATGATACGAATTTTGTGTTCGGCTTTCCCATTTGGTGAAGATGTACGAGGACAAGAAAAACAAAAATTAATCCCTTTATTAGCACAAAACTCCCGAAACATTCCATTATCATATTCTTTGCCCTTATCACATTGAATATTTTTTATTTTCCGTTCGAATTGGGTTCTAATGAATGCTCTAAATTTTAAGAAAGTGGAAAAAACTTGAGATTTTTTCGCTATCGGAAACGTCCATAAAAAATTAGGAAAATCATCCAGAAATAGAACATAATAACGATGACCCAAAGAACTGAGAATATGATGGGGCATAAAGGGTATTTTTTAAGATAAGAGGTGGATGGGGGGGAGTTAAAGTTTTATGACCATAACCACGAATTAGAATTGAAGTACCATTACCAACAATTATGCCACGACTGTTTCTCAAATTGGAATAAGACGAGAGAGTACCTTGATCGGACGTCATGTGAGAGGTTGCACCGGTGTCTATGTACCAATTTTCATCTGGCAGATTTAATCCAAGAGTGTGCATCGCAGTCTCAATGTAGGTCGGGGTGGGGCCCGCTGCATGATGGGCCTGAGGAGGCCGGGGCCCAAGCATACCGACTTGTTGCCCCGACCCGGAACTGTGGCAAAATCCACTGGGCCAGTATGGATTGTGCCGAGAAAACTGCTGATTGGCCCAATTTCCAGGCGCTGGAACTGCTGGATCGTAGTTAATGTTGGGCAACTGCCCACTGGCCCAGGCCCACTGCCAGGGGGCCCAGGGTGGGGACTAGTGGGTCGGTGGCCCACTGCTGCATGGACAGGGCCCACTGCCAGTATTTTGGCCACCGCCGCATTTGCCCCCACGATTTTTTCCATTATTTTTTCAAGTATTTTTGTCGCCACCGTGAGCACGGTTTTGGCCCGAATTATCAACAAAACCCTGAGAATTTGTGGCGGACGTCATCATGACTACGGGAATAGCACCGGTAGTCGCCTTTTTGGCCAAGCCGGCTTCTTCGAGCGTAAGCATAGAACGAGCTTGATAAAATTGCGGAAGATGGTTGCTTTGACGAAAAAGCGTGCCAACACCACTATAGGCCTCAGATAGGCCTGCAATCATTTGTAGGACCAAACGATCATTCGAAACGGGCGCACCAACCTTGCGGAGTTGATCCGCCAATTCCTTCAACCTTTTGTAATAAGCTGAAACGTTCGAAAAATCGTCCATGTTGACCTGGGAGAATTCCTGCTCAAGGGTAACAACTCTAGAATTTTGATTATCTTGTAATATATCACGTATTCTATCCCAAGTATCCTTCTTCGTAGCGTTAGGCTCAATAATCGTTTGCAAGAGGTCGGTAAAAATAGTGGAATAAATCCACTGAAGAACAGTAGCATCAAGGGTTATTCATAACTTAGGATCATCCTCGGGTTTGGGCACCTCCGTATCCGTAGGAGCCGCGGGGATAATATGATGGAGTACTTGATGCGAGCGTGCGTGAAATTTGAACAGTTTGGCCCACGTCGCGTATTGGACGTTTTCTATTTCAAGAATGATAGGGATGTGATTTTTGATGTTAGAAACAATAAGGGCAAGGTGAAACGTGTTCTTAGCCATAATAGCAACGCAAGACGTGACGTAGGGATTGGAAAGAAAATTTTGGGAAGAGATGAGGGACCGTCGGGCACAAATTCCGAGAAAAAGAGGCTCGGATTTTGAGGTTAGTCGACGGGAATTAGAAGGAATTTAGAGAGAAGATTTTAAGACCTAGACTTCTGATACCATGAAAGAAATAATCGCCTTGATTATTTTCATTAATTGAAAGAGTATATATACAATTTACATCTTTCCATAATAGGAAAATCATATTCATATTCTACTCTTAAAACCTTATTCTACTTGGACACTAACTATATAATTATGGTAAGTGTACAATACTAATTAATGTAATATTTACACTAAAATATGACAACAAACAATACCAAATTATCAGCCCAAACCGTGGGCTGAACAGTGACCAAACCCGAGACCATATATACACTATATTCATAAGATATACATAAGTATACCGTGTGTATCTAACCGTTTATCATTTTTCCCTTTTTTGAAAAGAAGAAAATATGACTTATCCACAAACTAATTTAAGACTAATGTAAAGCCCACATGGGGTACCTTCCTTATAAAAACTATCTGGCATATATAATTGCATGCAGAGGAATACAAACCTCCATGTGATACATTGAATACATGTTTCCTCGTATCCTTCATTTCTCTACAATTATGTAAGTAATAACTACTTTAAAAAAGACTAAAGAAAGACGCAAGTTCTATGGCACATTTTTTATCATCGAATTTAACTTACTACTGACAGTGTAAATTGTTTCTACACAGTCTATGTATTCTCTATTATGTTAATTATTAAGGAGAAAAAAGAGCACACAGAGAAATTAAAACTTATGATAGCATGATTTTCGTCTTGAGTTTTTCTTTTTTGTTTGTTTGCCTATGAGTTGAATGAGTTTGAACAGTAAAAGCTCATAAATTTCAGGATTTGAAATACTGATGACATACTGAAAAACTTGTTTTAGGAGTTTTTCAAGTGAAATAATGGTATCCACTCACAAATTTTCAATATTTTTCAAGTGAAATTCATGTCTAGTGAAATTCCTGATTCTACATTAACTCAACCAGACATCTGTACCTTCAGCTCATCACTCCGCCGCTATCCTCGTTCTCCCGTTCATATTGAAGTATCAGTATAGTCATTCGGTTTCGGCGAAAATCCATAACCCACTCAACCCCATGCTACGGGTTAGTAATGATCATTATGATCATCCAGAAACAATGACTTTCAAGATGCGGAGTCTTCTCCTGCAGTTCAGCGATCAACCGTCTGAAGTTAGAAAACAATTTTGAAAAACAAAATCAGATCAGTACATGTTTGTTTAGTATGAAGGAAATATTTTTCATGCTTAGTTGGTAAGTTGAATTTTTTTTCTGGAAAATACTTATTAAAGATTGATGATAATTTCAGCAAATTAGATTAGTGTCTTGATGAAATTTATGAGTATAAAGATTAATAGTGATCTTCGAGTATTGGTCGGAGAAAGTGATATAGTGTAAGAGTTGGAATATTTTTTAAAGAAAAATGACTTTCGCCCACAAGGGTGAGAAATTTTTTCCCCTTATGGTATAAAATGTTTTCATGGAACCTATTTTCTTGTAACCAAATACCAGCAAATGATTCCCTCATGAAAAATATTTTTGGGTATTACCAAAGACACATTACGGTTTAAACAAATCATATAAGTTAAGCGCTTCCAAATATAAAACAGACCACATCACAGAAATATTTCAGTGACACAACAATATGGGATTATTCACTAAAATAGGACAATAATTAAGAGAAACTAGCACAAGAAACAATGAAGAGGAAGGGTTGCTCATCAAGCTGGGAAACATGTTTACTTAGGAACTAGTCAGCCTAAAACTACAAACAAACATACCTGCTAAACATCTTTGTATAGCAACTGAAACTTTGGTATTCTCTCCGGGGGGAAAGGGACAAGTCAATATGAGCTTGCCTTTCATGGCCCCTCTAAATATTGCCTGCTTACAAACAGGGATGGCCAAGCAATTAGAGATGACTCCACATTCATCACTTGTAAAAAAGACAAATCAACAGATCAAAGTGTCAGCTAAGCAGATTCGAGAAAATACACCAGAATAAACAGCCAACTAGAACACAATCTTATGAACATTATAGATGCAAACAGAAGTAACAATCAGGTGTTCTATAAATTGTGAACTAACTGAGAGAAGTCCAACGCTCTATCAAATCTATCTGAACCTAACTTGTTCTCTAATAGTTTTAAGTTGATAGACGAAATAGTTGCTAGACTCACATGCGAAACTCTGAAAATCAGGAGATCTCCCTTCCAAATATCGACAAGTTAGAAATTGGAGACATAGCTAGACTCAACCAAACTTGCCGAGATTTATTCAACAACTGATGCCTCAATGGAGGTGAAAATCTATTCAAAAGATCCCAGAATCTCAAAATTTGAGGATCACATATATGAAGACCTGTGTGATGACATATTGTAGTAGCCTCTACACAATTATTAGGACAAGGTGAGGATTTCTATGCATATAAATTTGATTCATCGATTTTTTTGCTTCTTAGAGGAACATCCTCCTTAAAAAAGAAGTACGTTGTTCTTACCTTATGGAAAAGGAATCTCAAACTATCGATTTTATTTGATAACCGAGAAATTCCCGAGGGCCAATGGCGCACCGTTCGAAACTCGGAGAATAATGGGCCCACCCTTCTACCATTCTCCCCATAAATACCAGGCTTTTGTATTAGACAGTGTTTGAACCTGTGACACGCGCCTAGCCCACACATCATGCACTGTGCTCTTACAACCAACCAAAGCCCTGGGGGCATCTCAAACTATAGCTTTTAACATTTATCTTCACTTATGTTGCTGCAAAATATGCATCTCGGTGTACCCTTGATTATTTGACAGATCTAGTGGTCGTGCTTTATAATAATGTTAAGAACCTTATCCAAAAAAAGGTCTTACGATCCAATCTGCAGTAAAACTTAGTTTCAGAAATTCATGGCAGATTCAGTTTTATTGGGCATGGTTATTTTCTAAGGAAGAATCAGAGAAACCCTCTAAGTGAGTAACTTATGTAAAAACAACAATTATACTACATATCCATTCGTGTCATGCTTGCACATCATTCAAAGATGAGCCAAAAGAAGTTCTTAAACGCATATAGAGGAGGTTCTGAAGAGCCATGCAATTGTGAAGACACAAGCCAACAGAAAATGCTTGTGAACTCTTAGTAACCAGCTATATTTAATTCAAAATTAAGCTATAAATTAATAACCAACATTTTCTCCCAACCCCATTTCCAAAACTTTAATCAAGTTTACTGTTGTTCAAACTTCATGTCCGGACACATGCAGAAACAGATCTACTATCTTAATAAGCTAAGTTTGGACAGCCCTCCATACATATACCGGAAGTTTGAGTCTAGAAACTAGAAACTTGTGATAAATTTCAGCCATTCTCCATCAAAAAAAAAAAAGCACATCACTTTAATTTTAAGCCACAACCGCGAGAGTACAATCACATATATTAATTATAGTTCTGCCAAATTACTTGTCTTTCTGGCTTTTATATTCCATCAAAGAAAAATCATGGCATTAATGAATTAACTTCATGCAAGTATTTGTGTCATACTAGTCACTCAATATTGTTGGTTGTTATGGTACCGTCATATTTCACTCTTTAACCGAACAACTCCGGAGGCTTTGGCACCACTAGAACACATAGAGACTTAAACAATCCTGTTTAGGAAGTGTAACTCGAAGTTTTACGGATGAATAAGGAAGTCACAAATATTTAGAAGCTGCACTCACAACAAAGAGCAAATAATTTTACACATGATAGATATTTATCCAGATCATAGGTAAAATACTAAGGTCCAGAAAGAAAAAATCGCGAGATTATCCCATACCTCCACAACATCAATGAAGTCTTGTTTTCTCTGAAATGCTCCAACCCACTTGGTGTGATTTGCACTCCTGGAGAACATCCATCTCAGAGAAGTAAGAGCTTTAATCTAGACAGAGGTTCATAAGATATAATAATATTACGAGAATGGAATTACAACATCAAGCTGTCCTCGGGCATATGCATAACTGAGCTTACATGTAATTACTTAATAATTGTTGCAGTGCTGTTTATAATTAAGCAATATGACTGTTAGTCTATCTATATGCCAAGACAATTTTGTTGCTATTTTGTTTGAGTCGAATCTGATTTAGTTAACCTGTGGTGTGGACTAAAGTGCAGTTATTTTAAGAGTCAGGTCATAATATGAATTGTAATCTTTGCTTAAAGAATTAAAATATGCATATAGGTTGTGATACTGTTTGGTTAAAACTCATGTTTAGCATTAATTTAGGTATATTCTACCCTAAAGGGGCTGTGTTGTTAAATTACCTAGCACCTGTGGACATTTGTTTCCTTTGGTTGACTGTTATGCTTTAACATGATATATTATAGGCCTTAAAATTAGAACTATATGACATGAGTGCTGGCTATAGAGCTTGTTTAGGGCAGGTTGTGATATATAAGACTAATTTGGTGTTCATTGTTGCTTTGAATGCCATGACATGTGCTATGTTAAAGTATAGGTCTAGCCTTGTATGATGTATGTTCTTGTCAGGTATGTTTCATAGCATGTTTGGTTAAGTTAACAGTTTGGATTGTTTTGAGATGTCATGTTGTATGCAAAGGGCTGATTTCTTCCTTATATGAATTTCATGTTAAGTCACAATGGCCGACCCTTTTTAAGTAGAATTTTGAAACTTACCTGTTTTGTGTTGGCTTATCGTGTGTCGGGTCTCTTTTTTTTTTTAATGCAAAATGATCAGTTTATTCAAACGAGTCTTTGGCCATGCCATTTACTTCAAGGGGATTAGTATGCCTATTAAGTTTGAAAAATGGATCTGCATGCTATCTTTGACATTTTTAGCCTTAGAATACTTTGAATGTCATCTCCAAGTTGCTTTGATACATCTGTACTCATCCTCATTCATATATGCATTCTACCTAGACTGGTGTATTCATCTCCTTGTTGTATGTTTGTGTGGTTGAGGATCATCATGCCTGATATGTGTAATGGTAGAATGATATCCTGTTTTTATGCATGCTATCTGCTCTGTTTCGATTTCCTCCATGTCATAGAAATCAACATGGCTGTGTCATTTGTTGTATTTGCCCATCATATTTGAGTTAATACAAATTGTTTGCTTTTGGATTCTAGAGAAATATGCAGTGAACTGTTTTAGTGCTTGGTCTGTGGTTGTATTCCGAACAAAGTATGAAAACCCTTCCCAGATGTGTAATGTTCATATTGTGGCTAGGTCCTTTCTCTTCTTAAGTTACTTCGTTACAAGGTTTAAAAAATTTGGTCTTAAACTATGCCTAGGATAAATAGTGAGTTTTCTTAACTGAAGCATGGAGCTTAAACGAGTACATATTGCAGAAGTTTACAAATCTTGGCTAATAGCTGTAGTTTTTTAAGATCATTTTTCTTCCAAATAAAGTATATATATTTTTACAACCGGATACTTATTTCAAAAGGTTCAAATTCTTGTTTAAAATATTTTCTAAACATATAAGTGAAGACTTAGCTAACTACTAGGTATTAACTAATTACAGCATTCCACGTTTTGCAAATTACTAAGTATTCAATCCCATGCATCGCTAAATATAAATATTTTAGTTAGCTATCTAAATATTAGTCCTGAGCATCCTTTTTAAATCACTTATAAAGTATTAAGTACTACACTTTGCCATAATTTCTTAACCTAAGTTTGATTGGATAACCGTAGTTAGCGGATCTTAAAGGATGCCTAACGCCTCCCTTTAGGATAATAGAGAACCCTTACCTAGAATCTCATAAGTTAGTAGATCAATAATTGGATTTAATTTTATGCAATTGCTTAGTCAAATAGAACTCCTAAT
Organism: Anisodus tanguticus; assembly: GCA_034509755.1. NCBI lineage: Eukaryota > Viridiplantae > Streptophyta > Magnoliopsida > Solanales > Solanaceae > Anisodus > Anisodus tanguticus. The sequence goes on from CM067562.1 coordinate 34,172,299, forward strand.
TCATCTTAAAATAATTAGGTGGCGACTCCTTAAAACAATTTAGGAATCACCGATATGTTGTACTCCGTTTCGACCTGGTTAAAACGGGATATAACAATAACCTCTCATCATATTGCAGTAGGAACATTGGGCATATTAGCGGGCATGTTCCATCTTAGCATCCGTCCGCCACAACGTCTATACAAAGGATTGCGTATGTGAAATATTGAAATCATCTTTTCCAGTAGTATCGTTGTTGTCTTTTTTGCAGCTTTTGTTGTTGCCGGAACTATGTGGTATGGTTCGACAACTACCCCGATTGAATTATTTGGGCCCACTCGTTATCAATGGGATCAGGGGTACTTCCAACAAGAAATATATCGAAGGGTTAGTGCTGGGCTAGCAGAAAATAAGAGTTTATCAGAAGCCTGGTCTAAAAATCCTGAAAAATTAGCTTTTTATGATTACATCGGCAATAATTCGGCAAAAGGAGGATTATTCAGAGTAGGTCCAATGGATAACGGGGATGGAATAGCGGTTGGATGGTTAGGACACCCTATCTTTGCCAGCAGCCGCGGTAATACAGAGAATGCAAACGTTATCCGGAATGATTTGGCGTAAAGCGTTTGCTGGTGGCTTTTTAAGTCCGCCGTCAAATCTCAGGGCTCAACCCTGGACAGGCGGTAGAAACTACCAAGCTGGAGTACAGTAGGAGCAGAGGGGATTTCCGGTGGAGCAGTGAAATGCGTAGAGATCGAAAAGAACACCAACGTCGAAAGCACTCTGCTGGGCCTACACTGACACTGAGAGACGAAAGCTAAGGGATCGAAATACCAAACCAAGACCTTTCCTACAAGGAAAGAAAGAACCCCCTCAGCTAAGCGGTCAAACAACTCTTGAGTCAATATGTGTAAAAGCTCGTAATGAAGGACGTGATCTTGCTTAGGAAAGTAATGAGATTATTCGCAAGGCTTGGAAATGGAGCCCGGAACTAGCTGCTACTTGTGAGGTATAGAAAGAGATTGTATTTAATTTTGCAGCTATGGATGTTTTAGATAAGTAAAAACAGTAGACATTAGCAGGAAATAAAGAAGGATAAGGAGAAAGAACTCAAGTAATTTTCTAATTTTTTTTATTGGTTTACATGAGTAAACCATCCATGTCTTTATTATTCCACTAGCTAGGAGATAATTGACAAATTTCCCTTTCGTTATTACTTATTTCTTTATGTCAAAGACTAGAAGCTGGAAACATCGTTTTTTTATTCTTTTCTTATTAAGAAGTCATAAGTAGTGGTGGATCCATGTAGCTGTTAGCTTAAATTGTAGTTGTTTATTATCACCTGGTAGCTGCTTTTAGTGAATAATATCTCTTGCTTGGAGCTCTTCTTCGTCCTTCGACTTTTCGAGAATGATGTATTTTCTTTGGTATATCCTTTCTAGAATATCCTATTCCCTAGGAAAGCTAACTCAATAGGAATTTTCTCTCTCTTTTCTCGGTGTGGAACGATATACGAGAAATAGATGTTTATCCTGCAATGTCCGATAAACGGCGTTGAAGTAGTGAATCTATCGGCACATTGGGGAAGTCCAGACATGAGTAAAGCAATGAATGAAGCGTGACGAATTCATTTAGATACCGAATCTACTGCCTTAGACTACACGGATCGAACGAGAAGAAAGTAGCCAATTCTCTCCCTAAAGGGAGTTTAAGTTCTCTGAGGGTAAATATAAGACCTTTTTCTAGTCTTTTTCATCAACATGTCTGAGGGATGATGAAGGCGATGCCACAATTGAGAGAACCGCCCTCTTACAATTTGTTTATTTTCTTTTTAAATATGTTATATATATAATGTCATTTTCCCCCTTCCTTGAAAGGGTAAGACACATGTACTTGGTTCACTTTATTTCTTTATTTTCCCATGAATCGTATGTTTGTAAAGTGGCTTATGTAGTGGTCGGCATTCCTACGTGCTCCTCCTTGCCCCCCTTACTTAAGAACCCAAAGGTGACCTTTGGATGTTGTCGTGATGCTTTGGTTACGAAGGTTACCGCGGTCTAGGTTTATGGATGGATTCAGTCAGCGAAAGTCCCTCCAACTCAATCAATATCAACAAGATGTCGTGACCGCTTAGGCTTGGTATATTTTGTCATAAAAGAAAGTTGGTTTCATGGGTTCATTGATTAGTACACCTCCGGTGCTGGTAAGGCCGGGACCATGGTCGTCCGTCTCTGGTTTGCCGGCCGATAAGATCTCTGAGATTGACCAGCCAGCTGGGTTGATTTGGCTATTCTTTTCTATTGAAAAAGAGTCAGTTGTCTGCGTGAGTCACCTTCTTCTAGACTCCGCTGGATGACACGACATTTTCGTTCAAATATATATTGCTCGGTCGTACTTGTGATGGTTCCTAAGGATCCAATATGATTCATGTACCGATTCTTGAATGCCCTTTATGGTAGAATATTCATGTGGTACTTTCTCAGATTTTACACATGTGATACATGTTCCTTCTATTTCTCCAAGTAAAGCTCTTCGCATCGCAATGCCTATTGTGTCGGCTTGGCTTTCATAAGTGGAGACATGATAAATCGTCCATAACAAAAGTGTTTACTGTATGTTCTTGATTCAACACACTTCCACTATAGTGTCCAAGTAGATATTGTTACTTTCTCTCAAACCATAGTACTATTATTTGATTAGATCATTGAATCTTTTATTTCTCTTGAGATTTCTTCAATGTTCAGTTCTATATGCGTCTTTTTTTCAGAGGTCTACAGTCATTATGTGGCATAGGGTTACATCCCATACGAAAGTTAATAGTATACCACTTCGATGAATAGCTCGTAATGCTACATCTCTTCCGAGACCGGGACCTTTTATCATGATTTCTGCTCATTGCATACCTTGATCCACTACTATACGGATAGCGGTTGCTTCTGCGGTTTGAGCAGCAAACGGTGTTCCTCTTCTCATACCTTTGAATCCAGAAGTACCAGCGGAGGACCAAGAAACTACTCGACCCCGTACATCTGTAACAGTGATAATGGTATTATTGAAACTTGCTTGAACATGAATAACTCCCTTTGGTATTCTATGTGCACCCTTACGTGAACCAATACGTCCATTCCTATGCGAACTAATTTTCGGTATTGCTTTTGCTATATTTTATCATCTCGTAAATATGAGTCAGAACGGCTCGATAGATAATTTGATAAGCCAATAATTTTTTTTCGTGTTTCAGAATACAGTTAACCAACATGTTACCTAATCGATTACGATAAATTGGATCGATATTTTACGTATGGACAATTACTCAATATCTTGTTCATTCGCAACAAAATATTTTTTTGTGCGTCGGTAACAAAAGACTTGCGAAGGCAGATCCGGGTTGGTTGGTCCAGAAGTCATGGGAGCAGAGCATGCGGCAAAATCGAGCAATGGATCTTAGAAGAATTCCACTTTGAAGCACGACTCTTTCTATTTCTATGCTGGAATTTGATTTGTCTCCCTTCCTCTGTCAATCGAAACACTCGACGCAGATAGCTCTGGTGGCCCCCGCTTCTGCCTCTATCAGGCGGCGACAATCCCCCCTCCACACCCACAACATAGAGGAGCTGCTCCAATATCCGCACTACAATCAAGAAAAAAAAATTAGAGCGATATATGATGCTAAACCTATTTCTCAATTCACTCAAAGAGGTTAATAGGGTCCCAATAGAGATATGTAAAAAGCAGGTCTGATTAAACGTATTCCTAATCCTAAATGAAATGTAACGATGTAGGGATCCATATGTAAACATAGTATATATTTAGTTAGGCCCGAATGACCCCTTCTCATAATGAGAATGTATATAACCCTATTTCAGCCTGGTCAGGTAATGAACTTATAATCATGGAATCGACTCGATCATCAAATTATAAGTTCATAACCCTAGACCATTCCCATTTTAGGTGGAAGAGATCTACTAATTTTCTTATTCCAGTTAGTAAGAGGAATCTTGAACTAAGAAACAGACCCTAGAAGCTAAAAAAGGTTATCATGAGCAATTGCAATAATCAGGTTCATTGATATTTCTGGTATAGTAGATGCTATCACACACACAATCATACTCAATTCGATGGAATTATTTGATCTTAAAGGGGATCTTCTATAATTTCGCACGTGATGGGTTATTTCTTGGTTTCGTCTAGTCATTATTGGTCATGGGTTGGGAACGGGAATTGAACTCTATGAGATCGAATCTCATGTTGTTCCTCAGTAACTCAGTGGTAGAGCGGTCGGCTGTTAACCGATTGGTCGTAGGTTCGAATCCTACTTGGAGAGATTTGATTGATTCTGAATTCTTTAATGCAGAATAAAGGGCTCTCTTTGCCCATTAAAAATAGGTAACTCGTTCCATGTCTTTGTTTCTATTGCATTTATCTCATCGTATCACATTCTGTTCTGCGAGATTATAAAATCACCATCAATACCTCGATCTAGGTCCGAGATAATCCTTTGTTCCATAGCCCTGGGGCTATTTACAACTAGCTAATTAAGAAGTCTCAGATGTACTAGCACTGCATCTTTGATGCAGTCATCAATTCTCCTGAGAGGTTATAATTGCCGCGAGCAAAGATATTAATGGCGAGGAAGGCTTTTTTGTTATGCTACTAATACTTGTTCTGCTATTCTGCTCAAGCCTGGCTGAGGAAGAGTTACAGGGCGTAAAACAAAAAAATACGCCGACCGGGCATACTATGTGTAATGATTCCCCCATTCACAATAAATAAAAAGATAAAAATAAAAGTCATTCCATTTTGACAAAAGACCCACACCCAAGTTCCATAGCTTTTGGTTCGCTATCCCGATCATGATTTTCCTACCCCAGAGGGAAATGTACTTCCCTTTTGGGCCGGTTGTGGGCGATGAGGGATTCGAACCCCCGACACTGTGGTTCGCAGCCACATGCTCTAATCCTCTGAGCTACAAGGCCCACCTCGTCTGCACTGGATCTGTTCCTGGGAGTACCCTAAAAAAGTACCTTTCCTCTCCCCAACCATTTCGGGTTAAGAAGATGTGAAAGCACATTTATTTCTATAAGAAGGGTTCTTTCCAAGGTGTGATCAAGGTAGGGAGGCTATTTCTGAAAGACCCTCGGCTCAAGAAAAAATATGACAAAAAAGGTCAGATACAATTTTAAAAAAGTAAAGTAAAGTAAATAGATCATGACATAATACTATAAATAAGCATTAATGGAGAAATTTTAACAGTAAATGCATCAACTGGTACGATAATTGAAATACAAGATATAGCAAATAGTAACAAGAAATCGAAGGACAAGAACCTACAAGGTAGCACTACGCATGCTAGTATGGAAGGATAGACGAGACCTGTACTACTACCTAACCCTTCACCCTAATCCGCGACTTTCCCAACCTCCTATCTAAGGTCATGTCATCGGTAAGTTGCAACTGCACCCATGTCTTGCCTAATCACTTCTTCCAAATACTTTTTCAGCCTACATCTACCTCTTCTGAACCCGTTTAAAGCCAACCTCTCACACCTCCGCATCGGGACCTCCGTACCTCTCATCTGAACATGCCCGAACTATCTCAGTCTCGCTTCCCGCATCTTGTCCTCCACCGAGGCCACTCACACCTTATCCCGAATAACTTCATTTCTAATCCTATCCTTCCTAGTATACCCACACATCTATCACAATATCCTCATCTCCTTAATTTCATCTTCTGGACGTGAGACTTCTTAACTGGTCAACACTCAACCCCATACAACATAGTAGATCTAACTATCACTCTATATAATTTGCCTTTAAGTTTTGGTGGCACCGCAACCTCTATACACAAACATCCTAATTGAATGTGCTATCTTCAAATTTGACTAAATTTATAATCGAGTAAATTTTATCGATGCTTATTCAATTTCAATTTTAAGTCTATCACATTTTTTTTGTTACATACAAGTCATCCAAGAATTACCACATAAAAGTTTTATTTTTATTTTTTGTTAAATATAAGTCATCCAAATGCAAAAATTCTTACACAAAAGTTACTTTTCCAAAAAATAATCGTCACATAAAAATTACTTTTTTATTTTTTGTCACATGTAAGATTCTTGTACCTTTCTTTAGATTGACTCAATTGTTAGTGTCCGTTTGTGCGTATGGAGCCAGGGGGCTGTCTCGCAATATTATCAATCTGACGTTTCACATCTACTCTCTCTAAAAGGTTGAACCGCGCTTTCGTTATCGGAAGACTTTAGCGATCGAAGAGTTATGGTTTTGTTATCTCGCGTATTACATCGTATTGCTTGAAGGGGGTATTGTTGTAAAAGTGTAGGTGGGTGATAAGCGTAGGAGGTGTGCCTGAAGTCAATCCAATTTTTAGATGGACTAAATTGTGCAAGTCAAAATGAGATAAGTTAATAAACAGACGGATTAAGTGGATCATCTAATTTTCACACCTCTAATAGTAAATGTGTAATGCCTTGATGCTATTCTTAATTAGGAGTCACTATTAGGTCATAAACAACATTAAATGGGAAAGAGACAAGCAATAAAACCTGCATCTCAATGTTCTTTTTGTTGGATTTTTGACTTAACGAAACCATGAGAACCAGTTACTTGACTGAGAATGAAAGGTCGGAGAAGCATAGACTCACAAAAACAAAACCATAGTACTTATTTAATTAAGCAACCACCAGATATTTTTAATCACCGCAAGAAAATGCTGTGTATTTTGATAATTAAAGCATACACACTTGCAATTCTGATTTGTTAGGTGATTTTTTTTTAAGAATATGTCTTCTCAGCCCCCATATATGTGTGTAGGTACCCATTGCAGTCCTTGTTTTGCCCATCTGTTTGTGCCCACTGCCTATCAAATCTGTTAATGTCCCATAAACCAATAGAAAAACATCTAATCCACCCACATTTTCGTTTTGTCGGTTTAAGTATTCTGTATCTTTTTTATTTTCTAACAGTTTTAACGTTCTTCCTAAGAGTTACTTTGCGAAACGTCTAGTAGTCTCTGACTTGATTTTCAAATCGTAAATGTCAGCCCATTCCTGTGCTCTCTGGTTTCTACTTGATTAAGTGGTACCTAAAACTAATTAATTCTGCCTAAAATTCAAATTTGTGTCGAGTAGACCCACAAACCGGTAAATACTCCCTACCGAAAGATCTTTTATTTTCAGGGCTGACATAAATATATTAAGTCAGTATCAACTTTCAAAAAACTATTTCAAGAGGAACAATACCTTGTGAGAGTGCAAGATTCAAAATGAAAATAATTCTAAGTTTTCCAAATCCACCTAATTTGGCGAAAAAACTCACTGCTATCGCAAATGAACGTCTACAAAATAACGGTCGCAAAGTTTCATAATTCGTTTCGTCATTGATCAATATCACTCAATTGCAAGAGGGCTCCGACATTATTTGATTTCATCCAACAATTATATATCTATTTATCGTATTTCTAACCCTGCTCGGAGAGTAGTATCTCAAAGTAACTTAATTCTGGCTTGGGACCTCAAGACTGATCTTTCTATTAAATCATGACATGAAAATACCCAAAGACTCCAAGAAAATGAGAGATGGCCATAAATCAGACACCACCAAAGGCCCTACATTTTGTATGGTGAACAAAGTTTCCACCAAGGATGAAACTCATTTATTATTTGTTATTCTCTTAATTGATGTCATTTTAGTCCCTTAGATTCAAAATTTGCTTAGTACCCACCACATGATTAGCCTTACTTCATTGTATAAATCAAATCCTTATTCATCTCTCAAATCTACTACTTACCACATTGTTGTCTTCATCTTTTCTCCAAAGGCTAAAGACAGGAAATTTTTGGCTTATTACAGACAGCACAGAGATAGTTCCTTGTATATGTTGTCTTCATCATTTCGTCATTGATCAATATCACTTAGGCCACCTGGCATTTTGTTTTCATTCTTGATGACTGTTGGTTCTCTATTGTACTTTATAAAGCAGTACGGGAAGTAATAACTATTACAAATGTTCGAAAGGATAGATAAATGGTCAATCTTCAAAACTGCCGCATGTGTGTTGTGTCTTGAATCTTGATCACCTTGTAAAGCCAATGTTGAGAAGCCGCCGCAAGTTTGTTGTGTCTTGAATCTTGATATCCTGAAATCAAGAAACAACTAAATCTGGATGGTTACAACGTTGTGTGTTGAGTCGAGGATAGCCCTCTATCCTTAAGACAAGATTGCCCCGTATATATGCTTTTACGTTAGCGGGCAATAGTCTCCCAAGATAAAACAACACTATAATCTCAACACTACAAAGCCAATAGGTTGAGTCTGTCGAAGAAAACAAATATGACTCGACTTGCTGAAGATATGGAATAGGAAGGAAGAGTTCCTCTTTACTCTTCTCTTGTGTCTTTGTGTATATAGTGTATCTCTGTAGTGTATATCGTGTGTATACGTGAGGGTTTGGTCACTGTTTTGCTGAATTTCAGTCACTGTTTCGTGCTGTTTTTCTCACTGAAAATGCACTTTGTTTCGTATTTTTTTTCGGTTTTTCCAAAGGTCTTGAATTGATGTCTGTTTTTCGTGTTTTTACTGCCTGTTTTTGGTCTGTTTACTGCCTGATTTCAGCCAGTTTTTAGCCTGTTGTGCAGTCCAGAATTGAGCCAACAACTACTCAATATATAGCATGCAAGAGGGGTTGTCCAACTGCAAAAAATAAGGCTGTAATGGCCATTAAAACAGCCAAGTAATGGCTATTAAGGCCATTGAAGAAGAGGCTGCTCACTGCCCAAGTAATGGGCATGTTAATGGAGGAATTAATCAGCCAAATAATGGCTGGTTAATGCTCCAGAAAATAGTCCAACGGTAGGCGAAAGCTTTCCGAAACTCGGGGACCAAAGCGTAAATATTGAAACTTCGGGGACCAAATCGTACATATGATATGAAAGAATTCGGTCCAAACCGTACATATGAAACTTCAGGGATCAAACTGTACATTTGGCAGAGTTCTCTGGTCCAAAAAGATAATATCAGAAAGTCCCCACGACCCACGACCCGAGCCCGAGCCGGCGGCGCGCGTGTGGGCTTAGCCATGAACCCAAGCACATCTAGGTCTTCCCTCCTTTAAACACATGGGATACCCCTTGGGGTCCCAAACCCTTTACCAATTAGAGACTTATATAGAGAGCAATTCTTCCTATTCCCACAGATGTGGTAGATTTGTCCCCCACCACATTTCCATGCCTTAAACACCTTACTTCGTCGACCAGTATCTCTTTCATTTCTCAACGAAATTTGACGATTCTTGGCCCTACGGTCATCTACTCACTTCGTAGATCATGCATGTGCGAAGAGACAAGGTCTCCAACATGCGGAACACTAGTGTTTAATTCATCAAAGATGGGTGGACGCATCTCCCCGCCAAAGGCAAATTTCCAACAATGACGTGTCAAGATTGTTTAGTTTTAGGTGGATTATGCAATTCACTAAATGGGACAAATTTTATTTTATGGAAAGTTGATGAGGAAACATTGGAGTTTAGTGAAATTGCTATAATGCCTCATGAATCGATGTATTGTTTGTTTGATAGTGATGAGGATGATAAATTTGCTAGTTTAAAGTGTGTGGGATTGGGGAATTTAATTTGTGTATAATGAAGAGCATCATAAGAATTATCCTGCTTGTGTTTATGAATTTAGCAATGAGTTTGGGATGTGTAGTTGGAGGAAATTGCCTACTTTGCCGCCACCTGCTAGTAAGTTTCATAGAGTGATTAGCCTTGGTTCAAATGTTTCCCTTGATAACATTCTTGTTGGTGCAAGAATTTGAAGTTTCGCCAGCAATTAGTGTTGTGTGGTGAGATAGATGAGATTCTTCATCTTTAATCTGAAGTAGGGCTGGCCAGTGGGCCGGGACGGCCCGACCCCGACCCGACCCCGTCCCGGTCCCGCCACGACTCCGCTTAAAAAAATAAATAAATAAATAACGGGGGCGGGACTCAAACTCGGGACGGGACGATGTCTCGTCCCGCCAGACCCAAGCCCGCCTGACCCGACCCCGCCCCGACCCCGTCCCGACCCCGACCCCGCCCTTTTCCCCCCTTTGCAAAAATGACCGTTGCACCAACGACCATTTTAGATTATGGCCGTTGGCCAACGACCATTTTAGGCCCCCCCTCCCCCTACCCCCTACCCCTTAATATTTATTTTTAACTCATAAGTTATTATATTTACACTTTAACCCAATTTTTCAACTATAAATAACTCATTTTCTCTTCATCTTTCTCACAAATCTTCCTACAATCTCTCTAATTTCTCAATATATCTCTCTACAAGTCTACATTGTTTGCTAAATATTCAATTTTATTAATTCATTTGGAAATTGGGAGTGAAGTTGGCAACTAGCTTGAGGATCTTCCATCGAGCAAAGTTTCAATTTTCAACCTCTCGATTACACTTCGACGTTACGTCGGCGTTACGTCGGCGTTTGGTACATTCGTTCCTTCATTAAATTATTATTGTCTATTTATTTTATATTTTTATTTAGCGCACTTAATTTTATTGTCTTTAATTATTTATTATCATAATTAAAATGAAAGGATTAAAAGGTATGTTTAAGGGTAAGGGTAAGGGTGCTTCTTCTAGTAGGGACAACCAGGACAAGGATACTTATTCTAGTCATCTTATTCCTACACAGGATGATTTTGTTGATACTCAACATTTTCCTACAATACCATTAGATTTAGACCAGGAGCTATTTTCTGGAACTCAAGAAGACTTTAATTTAGACGATGATCTAGATGATATACCCACTAATGTTGATGACAACACACCCACTAGTGCACCTTCAACTGAAATACCTCCTATTCCCCCTAGTATGAGACGAGGTCCAGCAAAACGACCATTAAAATAAGATGCATGGACATTTTTTGATAGGGACGTAGAGAGTCAAGTAGCCATATGTAAAATTTGTAAAAATGTTTTAAAATTTAAAACTGGAAAAGGTCACGGTGAGACGGTGGGTTTAATTAGACACGTAGTAAGTGCTCATCCAGCTAGGTATGCCCAATATCAGGCTTCAAAATCGGGTGCGCAAACGCCCGCTCCATCGGGACAAGGTTCACATACTGATACTGTCCCGGACCAAGTACATGGTGAAATTAACCCTATGACGGGGGGAATTGTAGGCTCTAAATACAATAAACATAGAGATAGTGAAGCAATATCAAAATTAGTTGTTGTGGAGGGTTTGTCTTTTTTATTTCCTTCATCTCCCGATTTTATTCATTACATTAGAGATATATATAATCCTGCTTTTAACGATTTTCCTAGATCAACTGTTAAGAGAGATGTATTTAAATTCGCGCATGAATATCAACAATATTTACGTTTTTCATTATATCATTTTAATGGCAAAGTATCTATCACGTCTGATATAAGTCGTAGTACTAACGGCCATGATTATTGAACTGTAATTTGTCATTGGATAGATTATAAATGGTCTATGCAAAAACGTATTTTAGCGTATAGATATATAGATGATAGGCACACTGGTACTTTTATTGCAGAAAATATTTATCAAGTGTGCGATTATTACGGAATTACCGATAAAATTATGACTATTACATTAGATAACGCTTCTAATAACAATTACGCAATTACAATGTTAAAAAATAGTTTAACTCCATCTTTTTCAGACCATTTTCATATAAAATGCGTGTGCCATATATATAACTTAATTGTAAAGGATGGTCTATCACTTTTTGAAGACATTCTTAGTAAAATACAATTTGCTATAAATTTTATTTTTAAAAGTAATAAAGTACAACATAGAAAAGAATATAAAAAAACTTGTCACGATTGTGGACTACCTTATAGAAGAATTCCACAAGAAGTATCCACTAGGTGGAATTCTTTATACGAGCAACTACTTGTTGCTTATGACTATAAATTACCTATAACTTTATTTTTTAACTCTCATAATAAAAAACCAGCTGATATGATTTTAGATAGTGATTGGGTAAAAATTTCCGAACTTATTGTATTTTTAGAGAAAATTTTTCAAGCAACAAAAGAATTTTCCGGTATATATTATCCTACTATTTCAACTATGTTATTTTATATAACTCTAATATTTTTATTACTTAGTGAATATATGGAAAAACCAAACTTATAAGGCAAAGCTATTAAAAAAATGTTTGTCAAAATAAAAAAATATTTTATTCCTATTCCCTCTATTTATATTATTGGTTATGTATTAAATCCTACTATTAAAATAGACGGTACTAAATCACTAATTGAAACTATTTACGATTGTATAGAAGTACTACCACCTCCAAGTCCCAAAAATCTAAATCACCCACCACCTATTGAACAAACTAAAGAAGAAGCGATGTCTAGCGTAGAACACCAATGCAAAAATATATATAGATTTTATCAACAAGAAAATGCTAGTAACTTACCGGCTTCCATACCATCTTCTTCATCTTCAACACAACCTCACAAAAGACATGTTGTTTCTGCGGCTAGTATTGAAAGCCTCAGAAATAGAATGTGCGGCCGTACCTCTACTACTAACCAAATTAGCGAAATTTGGATATTTTTGTTTTGCGGGGTTCGTACCGTATCAAGAAGTTATCAATGAAGATGGACAAGAAGACTTGTTGAAATCTTGGAGGGGAATGAGAAGACCTTTCCGACACTTTCATTGATGGCTCGAGATGTTTTGAACATTCAAGCGTCATCAAGCTGCGTCTCGAAAGCGCTTTTTCTCGGGCAGATATCAAATAGGAGACCACAGATACTCATTGGCCGGAGACGGCTTGGAAATTGCGTATTATTCGAGAGATTGGATACGAGCGGAGCGGAGAAGGTGCGGTCAACCGGAGATCAACGAAGAAGATGATGAAAACTACAACGAAATCTTAACCGAAGGTAGTGGAAGCGACGTGGATCAATTTGACCAACAAATACCAATTCCAACCGAAGAACCACATGAAATCATCAAGCAATTAGAACAAGTTTTTTTGAGAATGTAATTTTTTTAATTGCAATTTTATTATGTAATTTGCAACTTTTGGACAACACCACAAAGTTGCAATTTAGATTTTAGACAATTGTATTTGTATTACAAAAAAATCATATGTCTATTAAATAATATAAGAGGCACAAAAACAACATTGGGATGTTTTTATTACACTATCTTGTTTTGTTTATTGAGTTTTTTTTTATACATATGTTATTTATTTATTTTTTAAAAAAAGGAAAACCCGACCGTACCCCGCCCCGAGCCCGAGCCCGCCCCGATACCGACGGGATAGGGATCGGGACGGGACTGGAGCAGGTCCCGCCAGACCCGGCCCCGCTAGGTCCCGCTAGACCCGACCCCGACCCCCTGGCTCGTCCCGCCCCGAGCCCGACCCCACCAGACCCGGCCCGCCAGACCCGAGCCCGGCCCACTGGCCACCCTTAATCCGAAGTATGAACATTAAGCTTTCGAAATGAAGAAACTCATGGTAAAGGACATCATTTTGTGGGACCAACGGGTCTTGATTCAGATTTGTCGGACTTAGAATACTTGAAATTTCACCAGCAAGCAAGCAATATGGTGTGATAGATGAGATTCTCTCTTCTTAACTCGAGCTTTTGAAATAGAGAAGCTCATATCTGGAAGCGTTTCTCCCTAAGTGAGCCCTACACAGTGGGAATCCAGATATTCGGATGGTTAAATGAAAAAAATCAAGTTTCACAAAGTGATCAACTCTATTGTTTTCCTTGGTAATATACTTAAGGGTGCAAGGGAAATTTTTGATTTGAGGTATACTGTACAATGATTAGAAGCCGTTTTTTTCATGCATAATGTGTGTGTTTAGAAATAAGATGAAGTACATCTTACTTTTTCTTGTTTCCAGAATTATACTATGCAATTATAGATAATCATGTTTATGTTTGGTAGTGCTACTTTGTGGTAATGATTGGTTAAGTTATCCAGTCTATTAAGTTTTTCGTTCTAATCAAATTTGGAAAGGGAAGATGTCAAATTTGTCCCCATTGGTTACGTGAAGTACCATATTTGCTCTTATTTTTCAACTCAATAAACGAAATCGGTGATGGTATTGTAATTTTTTATTATATATATATATATATAAGAAAAATTAGAACCTTACCGTCTCAAACTCCAAATAAACTAGACGATTGTTTTTTTAGTATTTGATTCGGATTGTAGTATGTCCATACTGAACCGTTCCTCTACCAAGCCTCATGTAAAGAAACTTGTATTGTAATCTCGACGAGGGGCTCAATATATTGTAATAATATATATAGGTTCTCATAATTCGAGTGAGATTGATATATTGTCATGGCCAGGACTGTCTCAAATATTTTGAGGGTCCTGTTCTAATTCGTAAAAATGGGTCATTAATATAAGTAAATATACAATTTTAATAATTAGATTGGCTAAGACCTGCGAATTATGAGTCTTTACAGTAAATTCTGACTAATACTATTTAATAAAAAATGAAAAAGGGGCTTCTAAAATTTTTCATTTTTCGGTGCCCTGTGCGGTAGCACAGCTCGCATGGGCCCAAAGACAGCCCTGGTCATGGCACAAAAAAGGGTTACTTGCAACAAATCAGAATTCTCAACACAAATATATATAATCACTAATAGTTAAATTACCATTGCAACGCTCAAACTACTAAATTACAATGTAAAATAGATATGAAGGAGATGAGAAGTTAAATTCTAAGAAAGTGACAATTTCTTCCTAATACGCATGATCCCCAAAGGCGCTTACGACAACCCTTTTATCTCTACTCAACCTGGATCCCAAGCAAATCTATTGTTGGGCTTTCTAATTCTTGAACCTCTTCGACTCTTCGTGGTTTAGCCCCCCGGCCCATCAGCTTGACCAGGATCTGGGTTATCTGTGTTCATGACATTATAAGTAAAAATGAATCACAGTTTCAAGTGAAATTTTCATAGAATGATTATAAGGAGTACAAGATGGGCTTTACTCCCTAAAAAAGGCCTGACATATGGCCCTAAAATCCAGAACTGAGCCTACAAGTGTATGACTGTCACGTAAACATCGGGCCTTACAAATAAGCCCAACTATCCAATGTTTCTGTTAAAGGGTTTACACTTCCCCCCCCCCTCTCTCTCTCTCTCTCTCTCTCTCTCTCTGTTTTCTCACACTAGCAAAAGAAGAAGAGAGGTTTTAGGGTTGTTGTTTAATCATCATAATGGATAGGTACCAAAAAGTAGAGAAACCCAAACCCGAAATACCCATTAACGAGAATGAGATCCGTATCACTTCACAGGGACTTGTTAGAAACTACATCAGCTATGCTAATAATCTTCTCCAGGTATAATAATCACTCCCTTTTCTTTTATCTTATTATTTTCATTCGCATTTTGGGTCCTTTGTGTTATTTATTGCTGCAGTTTTCACTGTGTTTTTGGTATAATATTGTGCATGTATATTCTGGAAAGTGACGCTGTTTGCTTTTTCAGTTTTTTTTTGGTTTCATGGGCTAGAATGAGGGCCCGATGAATTGGGGTTGAGATGTAGTTGTTTTCTTGATTGAATTAGTGGGTTCTAATATTTTGCAATAAATTGGGATTATTGTGCAGAAGTGAACCTGGGGTTAACTGGTAAAGTTGCTTCCATGTGACCAGGAGTTCATGGGTTCAAGCCGTGGAAACATAGACCCTTGTGGTCCGGGCTGCCCTTTATTGGGATTATTGTGGAATCATATTGTAGACAATATCATATTTTCGGCCATTGAGGTCTTATTATGGTTTGGATGATTGCAGGCATTTATATTTCGTGTGTATTTGTTGACAATGTAATATGTGGATTGAGATTTTTATTCTAAGGCAATAACATAGTGTGATTTATGTGAGTGTGCTCGCTGCTCTGGTTCTAGGATGATGCTATAATAATTATGCATGTATATATGGGTTTCCATTGGTTGTTTACAGGACATTCCGGAAAGTATGCAGTTTGCTTTTTTCAGCTTTTTTTTTTTTGCTGCTCTAATGAATTCATGGACTAGAATGGGAGCCCAGAGGCGTATCTAGCACTTTAGGAATTGAACCCCTAACTTTATAAATTTAGGTGTAAAAAATTACTAAAATTGTAATAAATAGTAGATACAACCCACAAATTTAAAAAGATAATAGGTTCAATGCTAAGAATCTTAAGATTGAGTCATAGTGTTTAAATCTTGGATTCGCCTCTGTGGGAGCCTGATGAGTTAGGGTTGAGGCGTCATTTGATTGATTGGATTCGTGGGTTCTATGATTTTGAAATGATTTGGGATTATTGTGGAATCATTGCAGACTGTCATATTTTCGGGCCGTTGAGGTCTAATTTTGGTTTGGATGATTGCAGGCTTTTGTATTTCGTGTGCATTCATTGACAATGTAATATGTGGATTGAGGGATTTTTTTATTCTCCAGCAATTACATAGTGTGGTTTAGGCTTGTGCGTTTGCTGCTCTGTTTCTAGGATGATGCTATAATAATTATGCATGTGTATAGGGATTTCCATTGGTTGTTTACAGGAGCATTTCGGAAAATGATGCTTACTGCTTTTTCAGCGTTTTTTCTGCTCTAATGAATTCATGGGATAGAATTGGGGCCTGACGAATTGGGGGTGAGGTGTAGTTATTTGATTGCTTGGATTCTTCGTGGCTCTATTTTTTGCAATATTTGGGATTATCGTAGAATCCTTGCAGCCAGTGTAGATTTTTGGCCATTGAGGTCTTATTATGGTTGTGATGATTGTAGGTTTTATATTTCGTGTGCATTTAATGACAATGTAATATGTGGATTGAGATTTTTATTCGTCAGCAAACACATAATGTGGTTTATGTGAGTGGGCTGGCTGCTCTGTGTTTCTATGATGATGCTATAAATTCTTGAATGAGTAACAATAGGGATGATGGACGGGGAGGTTGGGGGGTGGGGGGACAACACTTGCTTTCTTCAAAATGGTTGTTTTGATATCGACATCCTTGTCAATGAAAGATTGGCAGCGTGTCATTCCAGCTTGGAGTGCCTCTCATTGTCATAACTCTTGGAGTTAAAGTAATATTTGCACTTAGTAGTATATATTATAAAGGAGTAAATTTGTACATATTTTTTGCTGTCAGTATGCAGCTTTATGTTTAGTATTTTTTATGCTAACAGATGTAGGTTTATATTTATCATTTTTACATGACAATCATTTGAGCATATTCATGAGTTGTGCCTAGAAAAACCGATGATATTGTTTCTGTGGTTGAGACTTTATATTTAATGCTGCATAATAGTTGGTGCAAGGAAGATTTCAATAATTGGCCTGGCACTTTAACTTAGCAAAATAATAATAATAATAATTATAATAATAATAATAATTTGCTGGGCCAGGAAACTGGTGGTTAACATGGTTCTTCAACGCAACTTATTAAAAAAAGGTTCTTCAACAAATTGTAATAGTTACATCTTTACAGCAGTGCAAAACAATTAGATTTGCAATTATTTATCCAAACCTTCTATAATAAAGAGAACAATGATTTAATCAGTGAAATATGAAGCTAGGAAATCAAAAGAATAAGATCCTAAGCTTAGGCTGTTCTGTGGTTCATTTTCAAAACGGGGTACCATAACCAAGAAATGAGTAGTAGCTGAGCTAAGTAATTCTTTTTTCAACTCATAATAGCTGACAGTTGATTCCCTATGGTTCAAGAAATAAAAGGTGAAGAGGAGAGAGTTTCTGTAATTGTTAGTAATATTCTTTGAAGATGCCGACTAGAATACTTCTTTTCTGTTATCGACTCTAAGAATCTTTCTTGTGTGTATCCTATATTGAATTTTGCTGTTGCCTTACTTCAAGCAAGAATCTTTTACGACTAATAGAAAGTTTTATGATTAATGGCTATTCAGGAGAGGAGTGGGAAAGAGATCGTTTTGAAAGCAATGGGTCAGGCAATAAGCAAGACTGTAGCTATTGCTGAGATCATTAAGGTAGCTTGCCTGCTTTGTTTTTTTTTTTCTCCCAGTACATTTTCTATATTACCATATTCATATGCAATTCAATGTTCAGAGAAGAATTCCTCGTCTGCATCAAGACACTGCTATCAGCTCAATAAGCATCACAGATGTATGGGAACCTCTTGAAGAGGGCCTTTTTCCGTAAGTCTAAGATTTACCTTCTATTTTCCAATTGGGTGCAAATTGCATAGTTGTGGTTCTGATTCTTGAATGTTGGTTTTTCTTGGTAAAAGTGTGGAGCAAACTCGGCATGTCTCGATGATTTCAATCACCTTGTCAACAACGGAACTGAACAAGAACTCTCCAGGGTAACTCTTTGCTATATTCGATTATATTAAGATGTTCTTTCAGATACATTGTCACTTGAGAACAAATTTGAGTCATGCTTTATTGTGATCATTGCTTTATCCTTTTTAGTCTTCTTGCTGGAATTGTTTGCTTGTAACCATATTATTTTCTGTGTGGTCGCCTGGTTTGTAAAACATCTTATGTAAGTTTATGCTCATAGGTATCAAGCACCTTCTGAGATTCAGCAGCAGACAAATTACTACAACAACAACAATAACAACTACGCCCCACGTTATAATTACCAGCCTCGACAGCAGCAGCAACCACCTAGACAAGCACAAGCAGTCTCCAATGCTGGTAATGAAGGTAATGACCTTTTAACGGAATAATTATGTAACGGTGATTCATGTGAAATTTTGCTACATCCTCTAGAATTACCATAACTTGATTTTAGATTCATATGGACGCGGACGAGGCCGTGGTAGAGGGAGGGGACGTGGTTGGAGCAGAGGTGGATATGCAAATTACCAAGATGGATATAATAATTATCAAGGTATTCTTTCTCAGCTTAAGTATTCTAGCTGGTTTGGCTCTAAACTTCTAGCATGGATATATATTCAATGTATATGCTTCATTTTTATTTGATAGAAAATGGTGGGTACTCAAACTGGGGACGAGGTGGAGGCCGTGGTGGTGGCTGGGGATACCGTGGTAAGTATACATAGCATGGATACCTCATCTGGTTTTTCCCCACGATACTACCTTGTATCAGGTTATAAATGCATTTTTGGTTCTGAATATTTGTATGTTTGTGGTATCAGGCTCTGGCTATGGAAGAGGCAGGGGTGGAGGTGGCAGAGGTTATGGTTATGGTCGTGTCCTTGGACGGAGGGGCAACAACCGTCCAAGGGGTGGTGGTAGCAACAACAACCAGGCATAGTTGTCTCTAGTTTGCTATAACCTTAAAACACTTGCCTTGCGCGTAATGGTTCTTTCTGTCCAGCGTCTGTCTAAAAAAAGCATGAAATTGTGGCTTGTTACACCACTGGGTTGTCACTCAGTGATTGTCTTGTTTTTCAGCATCATGGTATGTGGCCTAGGCATATATATCTCTAATGAAGCCAAGTTCAAGTAGTCAATTTCCGTCAGCTATCCTATCCAGTTCACTGGTTGCAGATGCTTTTGCTGTATTTATTCAGTTAGAACATATTCTTTTGTTTATTTGAAGATGTTTAATCATTTCTTTCTTTTCATATTTTTTTTTCGTTTCATGTTTTGGTAATCTCTTCCTTGAATACTTAGCCTTGAGATTTCAAGGTGACGACCTCCTTAGAAACCATATCTCAAATCAAAGTTATGATTCCCCTTTAGTGTCCCAGGTTGATTTTCCGTTGACAGAGGAATGGGTAAAAGAAGAATATTACCACTGATCTGGGTTCTATTACATATGGCTTCAATAGAGATCAGGTTCAACTATAAGAAATAAAACTCATCGTCAATATTCCTTGATTTTCAATGACTGTTCATCTTTATTCCTTCTTAACAGAGTTTTCTTGTTTATAATGAGGGTTTTCTTAAAACCCTGTAAATCAATCTTTTTGATAACTTAATTCTTCTCTTTTATAATAAATTGGTTTATTTAGGTAGTTCCTTAATAATGTTATTTGCAACACCTCAAGGGAGTCTATATATTAAGGACCTCATAGCATCGCAAACTCTTCGGCTTAAGGGAAAAGGTCGACAACTAGGATTGCACATTGGAGTCCATTAGAAATACTTCCTGTTCTTGGGGTACAATTCGATCCTTCTACGGCCAAATCTCAATTTGTGGAATTGTGAATCTTGAAAGAAAAAAAAAAACAAGTCCCATTAATTAGCAATTGGAACTTTGGAAGTGAAGTTAGTTATTCTATCAGTGTTAGTAGAACATATGATGCAATGCAAAAAAAAGAGGTATCATTGTTAACATGCATGAAAGCCCAAGTGCACTCAACTTGTCCTCACAACTCAAAACTGTACTAACATTAGACGAAGGTAACCGTTAAACAAGAAACAAGAGGTCAATAAAAGACTACCAAATTCCTCTATATCTGAAAAAGAAAGTTTTCAGCATTCAAAAAAAGGAAAACTCGAAGAAACAATCTCCCGACTGTAGTTGGTCCCAACCAAAAAAAAAAGAGGATGATATTGTCTAGTAAATGGCAGGCAGAAAAAAGAGCACTTCAAGCTAGGACAAAACATGCTAAATATGTACTATTTCCACTAGGTCCAATTTCTGTATCTCTCAAAGTTTAATTCACGTGAAGAATCGTTTGACCTAATGAGCTCCCAAGGAAAAGCTTTCAGCAGTATAGTCAGTTCTCAGCATCATGACAAGCTATAAAGGCACTGCTCATCACAATCATAATTCATAACTCCACAGCATAGAGCAAAATAAAAGATAAAAAATTACAAGGAACGGGCATGCTACTGCTAGAAATATTAAGAATTTTAGTTCAATAACCAGCACAATAAGAAAAAAGAATCCCCAGCTAATGACATTGAAAGAACTATGACCAGAATCAAGGCAATAGCGATGCCGAGGAATATAAGCTTTATCTTCATGTTCTGCAACCACATCTTCCTCCTCATTTTTGTTCCTGTTGTCCTGAAATCTTGTGCCTGTAATATAATACACTTTCAGAAACCCCAATAATTCTTGTTGACATGAAAGCAAAGGAGTAAACAATAACGCAAAGCAGATACAAGTCAGATGATGAAAAGGGGAAAAGGATACAACTGTGATGATGCACCAAATTCAGGGTTCCAAATTCCAACCACAGGAGCAAAATAACTCATATACCTACAGTTTACTACTCATATTTAAGGAGAAGATCGTAGCATTTGAATTTTGTCCTATGGATTTCACAGTTTAGACAGTGATCATTAGCAAAACATAAAAATGTTGAACAACGAACACAAATTGTTGTTCAACAGTGTGTATCAAAAGTTACCACCAGACGAATTGCAGATGCATCATTACCACATCAAATTCAGTAAGGAACTGGATATTTCTATACCACTTCCAATTTGCTAAAACTACTGGCAATTGGGATGTGTTATCAATTAAAAAAAAAACATATAGCAACTCTTATTCATATAACTGGCAAAAGAGCTTCGTCGTCAACAATTCAAGATAGCGATTTTTTAGAATCAGGAAATTGACTAGTGTTGGTAAAAATGGTGTCAGAAAGATTAAACAAAACAAACGGCTGAGTCGAGAGATGACTCTATGTCTTTAAGACAAAATTGCCCCGTATAGATGCTTTTACGGTGATGGACAATAGTCTCTCAAGATAAAACAACAACAATCAACTATACAAAACAAATAAAGTTGATTCTAGCGAAGAGATAAATACAGAACAAATTGCTGATTGTAGGAGAGGATTTTGTTTGAGTTTCTGTTTCTGTGTTTTGAACAGAATAGAAGAGAAGAGTTTATCTTGTACATCTTTGTAAACTGAACATGTTTCCGAACCGTTGCAACATGCAATAGCCCACAGCCCGGAGCCCAGCCTCGACGGGCGGCAGCGGCGCGTGTGTGGGGCCTAGCCCTGAACCCAAGCTCACCTAGGTCCTCCCTTTTCTAAACACATGGGTTACCCCTTGGGGTCCCAAACTCTTACTCAAAAATAGATCTTATATATTGCTCAATCATTCCATCTTCTACCTATGTGGGAGATTTGTTGTTTGGCCAAAAAACCATCCATCTATGTATGTCTCAAACACCTTACTTTTGTTGGTTACAAAGGCGCAGGAAATGAAAATTACAAGTAACTGCTAAGTAATAGAAGAACTGAAATTACAATTCAACAACAAACTGAAAATTACACAGAGATTGAAGAATGAACTGGAACTGTTTGTGTATGCTGAGTCGAGTGTTTGCACTCTGTCTTTAAGACAATAATGTCCCGTATGTATCATTTCTACGTCCTGGACAATTGTCTCCCAAGATAAAACAGCAAGCGAACAAATGAGCAAAGAAAACTCAAGTGTTACCGTGAAGAATTTTGAGTAATGAAATGATGCTGGAAGTTGTAGGAAGAACTGATTCTTTGTTTCTGTTTTTCGTTAAGTGTAAAGTGTGCTCAACAATGGTGACAAGGGGTTCTTAAATAGTTGAAGGAGAGGCTGATGAACTGCCTCCATAAGTGCCATTACTGGCCAAGTAATGACAATTATGGAGGAAGTAATTGCTCCAAAATAGATGGTGAAGATGTGCAACGGATTGGCCATTTAGTAAGAGTAATTCA
This sequence comes from Anisodus tanguticus, assembly GCA_034509755.1. Lineage (NCBI taxonomy): Eukaryota > Viridiplantae > Streptophyta > Magnoliopsida > Solanales > Solanaceae > Anisodus > Anisodus tanguticus. The sequence continues at coordinate 34,194,898 of CM067562.1, forward strand.
GCCAAAATAAATGGCTGAAACTGAATTGAGTGCTGGTGGACGTTTCTGCTCACTGCCCAATTTCGACTTTCTTGAAATTTCAGGGACCAAACCGTACATCTTGAAACTTTAGGGACCAAACTGTACATATGAAAGAATTCTGGTCCAAACTGTACATATGAAACTTCAGGGATCAAACTGTACATATGAATAAAGTTCTCTGGTCCAAAAAGATAATATCATAAGAAGCACAACCCACAGCCCGTGAACCCGAAGGGCGGGCGGCGGCGCGCGTGTGGGCTTTCCTCGAACCGAAGCACATCTAGGTCCTCCCTCCTTTAAACACATGGGATCCCAAACCCCAAGCCAACTTTGAGTCTTATAAACAAAACAATTGTTTCTTACTCCACCGATGAGGGAGAATTGATCCCATACCACACTTTTTCATGCTTCAAACACCTCACTTCGTGGACCAATATCTCTTTCATTTCTCAACGAAATTTGACGATCCTTGGCACTACGGTTATCTACGTACTTAGTAGATCATGCACGTGTGAAGAACCGGATTCTCCAACATGCGTAACACTAGTGTTTAAGCCGTTAAAGTTGATCGGACGCAACTCCCACCAAAGGCAAATTTCCAACAACTTTGTGTATCAATCTCTTTTGTTTCTTAACGAAATTTGACGATACTCGGCACTAATATCATCTACTCATTTAGTAGATTAGGCATGTGCGAAGAAATGATGTTTCCGACATGCGGGGCCCATGTGTTTAAGTCACTAAAGACGGAAAAAACTCAATCCCACATAGTTAAATTTCCAACAAAGTCTTATCCACCAAAAGCAGAATTCCACAGCATTCAAACCTGTGAGCGAAGATTCTCAGTTTTATCCACCAAAAGTTCAATTTTCTCCCCACGATCCAGGACTTGCAAGGCCACAATTCTCATTAATAAACTGTAATACAGTTTCTTGAACTCTCAATGTTTTCTAGTTGCACACCAGGACATCAAGTCTTTTAAACAATATTATAGTACAGAAGGATTATGCTCTACCTTCTCAATGTTTTCCATCATCACACCTTTAACTTCTGAAACCTAAGCCTTCACCTTTGCGAGCTTGCTGATTTCCTCTGGATGATCAACACAGTACTGCATTTGCTCCTTCATTTTGGGCCTGTAGTTATAATCATGGTCTTGGGATATCAGCATCCATACTAATAAGGAGAAGAGTAGAGAATGAAAGGGGAAACGCCAAAATACCCAAACTCATCGTATTTCTTGGTAAAATCATCCTTGACTCTCTCCAGAAATGCAATTGGAACCTGTCTGCCAACAGATTCCGCAGCTACAACACAATATGCTGGTTGTACAAAATAACGTTACAAATGCCAAAAAACAAACAACATCATGACATTAAATACTTTACAAAGTTGCATCAGAATTTTTTCTTTATATAATATTTCAATAATATGCATATCCAACATGAAACTCAGATAGCTCAAAATTCTTCCAGATACAACAAGTGAAACAATAATCTGTCAGAATGACTAATTTTTCAAATCCATTCAAATTATGAAAAGAGAAAAACCCCAGATTGTGTACACTATGTTGAAATACATACTATTTAGCCTCCATAAAAGTTCGTGATCCGCTATGCAAGACTTGCATTTTTGTCTAATTTCGTGAATCAGTTGCAGGAATACAAAAATTAGACAAGCAATAAAGCTTGGGTGCCTTGTCAAAGTCCAAGAAGGTGCTAAGTATCTATCTTGAGACAATGTAGAAAGTCAAGCATCCGGAATATAATGAATCAAAGATGCATTGTCATCTGCGCCGCTAAGCAAAACACGAAACCGCAAATATCTGTAGATTCTAATAAAGGACACCAAACTGACCAAATTACAAAAATGTAATTCAAGCAAACACAGGCACAACGGATGATTAGAAGATCTTCCATACAAGTCCTTATCCTCTAATTTTGCTGATTAAACAAAATTCTCATATCCTGATTATTTCAAATAGTTTGCAAAATGAAAGAGATCTAAACCAAAATTCTGCTTCAATTCGAACACAACGCCGCGAAATTGATGCTGGAATTGACCTTTTATCTTCATTCGTCGTTGAGGTTATTATTTCTCGTCTTCCCCCTTCTTGGAATGATTACAAGAAGAAACTTAAGCATGCTCAAACTGACTATGACTTAGAAGGTTTACAGCGTCATCTTCGTATTGAAGAAGATGCTCGTAAACGAGAGATTAAGGATAGTCAGCAAACTGAAAATCATTCTAAGATTAATAGTGTGGAAGAATCGAAAAAATTGATTTTTTTGAAACCTAAGATTGATACTTGGTTTAAGAAGAAAGATCCCAACAAGAAAGATAAGAAGAAGGGAAATTGCTACTTCTGTAAGAAACCCGACAACTATGCTCGTGACTGTCGTCAACGAAAGAAATAAATGAAAAATAAAGTGAATGTGGTCGATGACAAAAGCAAGCTTATCGCTGTAGTGCAAGTGGCCAACACTGTTGCAGATCATGGTAGTGAATGGTGGTACGATACTGGTGCAACCATTCATATCTGCAAAGATAGAAATCTTTACAAGACATACGAACTGGTTAGTGGAGAAGGAAACGAAGTTACTTCAGCGAACAACCAAAGCAGCAAAGTGGTTGGCAGAGGCATTGTTGATCTCCCGTTTACTTCGGGAAAGATTATTACTATTACTAATGTTTTACATGTCCCTGGCATTTGTAAAAACCTTGTTTCTGGAGTTCTTGTTAACAAGGCTGGATTTAAGGCTACGTATGAGTCTGATAAGTTTGTACTGTCCAAGAACGGAATATTTATTGGACAAGGATACTCTTGTAATGAGATGGTTAAGCTTAATTTAATAAATAATGGTTCTACTTATATTATTGAGTCTGTTGATTTATGGCATGCTAGATTAGGACATGTGAATTATGGTTCTCTTAGAAATATGAAAAGATTAGGATTGATTTCTTATTGCAATTTTGATAATGTTTCTAAATGTGAAATATGTGTGCAAGCAAAGATAACTAGAACATCTTTTAAATCTGTAATAAGAAATTATGTCTTGCTTGAATTAGTACATAGTGATGTTGGTGATCTGAAAAGTCATATGACTCGTGGTGAAAACAAATACTATGGCATTTTTATTGAAGATAGTACCTTGATATGTCTATATTTACTTGATGAAATCTAAAGATGAAGTCTTTGATAAATTTAGAATTTACAAAGCAGAAGTAGAGACACAATTAGGACAGAAAATTAAGGTTTTACGTTCTAATCGTGGTAGTGAATACTATCCTTCTAAATTTACTTTATTTTGTCAAGAACATGGTTTAGTACATCAATTCACTGCTCCATATACACCCCAACAAAATGGTGTTGCTGAAATAAAAAATAAAACTTTGATAGATATGGTTAACGCTATGCTCATTAGCTCTGGTTTGCCAAATGTTTTATGGGGTGAAGCTATTTTGTCTGCATGCTATATTTTGAATAGAGTTCCTTTGAAAAAGAAGAATATCTCTCCTTATGAATTGTGGTTTAAGAGAAAGCCTAACTTGAAAAGACTCAAAGCATGTGGTTGTTTGGCATATGTCAAAAAGTCTGACCTTAAGAGACCAAAGTTAGAAAATAGGGCTTATAAATGTGTTTTTGTAGGTTATTCACTTAACAGTATTACTTACTGATTCTTAATCCTTGATACATTTGAGATTATAGAATCTATAGATTGCTAAAGGTTATAACCAAAGACATGTAATTGATTACTTTGATACATATGCTCATGTTGCTCGCATCACATCTATTTGTTGTTTGATAGCGCTTGCTTCTATTCACAAGCTAGTTATACATCAAATGGATGTCAAAACTGCTTTTCTAAATGGTGATTTAGAAGAAGAAATATATATGGAACAACCTAAAGGTTTCATAGTACCGGGCCAAGAGAAGAAAGTTTGCAAGTTAGTGAAATCCCTCTATGGTTTGAAGCAAGCTCCCATGCAATGGCATGAGAAGTTTGACAAAGTAGCTTTGGCATATGATTTTGTTGTTAATGATGCTGATAAATGTATCTATAGTAAGCATCATAAATCTGGATGTATAATTCTCTATTTATATGTTGATGATATGCTTATTTTTGGGTCTGATATATCTTGTGTGGAAGAAACTAAGAATTTTCTCAGTTCTAACTTTGAAATGAAAGATCTAGGAGAGGCTGATGTGATCTTAGGAATTAAAATCCTAAGAAATGGAGATGAGTTGGCTTTAACCCAATCTCGTTATATTGGGAAATTTCTCAAAAATATAGTCATTTCAATGACAAACCTGCCCCCACTCCTTTAGATCCTAGTATTAAATTAATGAAGATTACTGGAAGGACTCATGGACAACTTGAGTATTCTAGTATTATCGGAAGTCTTATGTATGCTATGCATTGCACGAGACCATATATAGCCAAAGCGGTGGGAGTATTATGTCGTTTCTCAAGTAACCCAGGAGTTGAACATTGGAAAGCAATTTCAAGAGTGTTGCCTTACTTGAAAGGAACCATAGATTATGGTTTATATTTCCAGGGTTATCCCACTGTATTGGAAGGATACAACGATGCAAACTGAAACAATGTAGAATCCAAGTCCAAGGCTACTACTGGATGGATATTTACATTAGGTGGTGCTGCTATGTCTTGGGTTCCAAGAAGCAGACTTGTATATCTGATTCAACAATGTTGTCAGAATTAATTGCACTGGCAGATGCATGTAAGGAGGCAGAATGACTTAGAAACTTACTTATAGAGATCCTATTATGGAAGAAGCCAACTCCATTAGTCTTGATTAACTGTGATAATCAGGCTACGATCTATAATGTCTCAAACAAGACTTATAATGGAAAGTCAAGACATGCAAGTCTTAGACATCAAATAATAAGACAATTACTCAAGAGAGGAGTAGTTGCAGTTAACTATATTGAAACAAAGAAGAACTTGACAGACCCATTTACTAAGTGTTTACCAAATGCAGTGATTTCAATAAAGTGTAAGGAAATGGGACTAAGGTCTGTAAAAGAAGGTTGATCACCGGTTAACAGAAACCCAACCTATGTTTTGAAAAAGATAAACAAGGTTCAATGGGTACCAACAAGTTACGAGAGTGATTATGGTACACTAAGTCAAAACTTCCCATTTCTGTATTAGTGTAGTGATTCTGCATGATTGAGGATGGATGGAAATCCTTAATAAGTCTATGTTTGTTTACAGGTGTATCGCAGAAACACCTTAGAGACTTACCTATATGAATATGGAAATCAAGCCCTTTCCTATGAGAATAAGACAGTTCCCTAAAGAATACTCATGAATCCAGGATATAAGCACATGGCCATTAACGTGCTAAGCTACAGAACACATAATTCTCTGAAGTCAATATGTGTGGAGATTCCGGTTTTATCACAAAGGGTACTTGGTTCAAGACTAGTTCACCATTGAACCTCGATAAGGCTTTGAATTTCTTACACTAAGTGAAGGTTCAAATCCAAAAGATACCTATCATTTATGTATTGATTTCTACGATGATGCTTTGTCTCAACTTAGTTTGAACTACGTTGGCTTGATCTCGGGTACGTAGGCAGTCACATGAGTGATGCAGCCATTCTTATTCTGAAAGATTTTACTTTATTTTATGTTTTTTTATTTTGAAAATAGGGGAGAATGTTGGATATTTTCAGCAAAATCAAAATCCATCATTGATGTGATGCCCCTTCAAGATATATGGGGAGTTTGTTAACATAATTCATATTTATTTTGAATTTGAACAGACGCAACTTTTCCAATAGCCACTGTTGATGCCTCTTGGTGGTGTCTGTTGGTGATGAAAAGGCATCACCAATGGATGCGAAATCTCTATAAGTAGTAAAGATGTTTGCTCATTCACATGATAGATATGAAAAAAGAATCAAAACTTCTGATGAAAAAGAATCAAAACTTCTGTTTTCTTTTCTTCCCTAAGTATAATCAGAAACTTCATATTGTGTGTTCTTGGTTGGATCAAGGGAGTACAAACTTTGAATTCAACATAGTTGTTAGGGCTTTTTTGTGACCTATTGTACTCACCAATTTATTGGGAAAGGTCGAAATAATTGTCTAAAAGAATCTGCATAAGAGCCTTGAAGTCAGAGAACAACAATTCAGTGACTGTGTTTCATCATGTTAGTACCATATTTTACAACAGTAACTAATAAACCTAATTACAATAGGAAATATAATTCGACCTAAAATTTACCCACTTTTGTACTTATCTGAGAACCATTATATATAAAAACTAAAAATAAAATAGAAAGCAAAATAAAGACTTGGAATTACCAAACCTCAGTTCTTTTTTCCGTGTTCGTTTCTCAATGAGTGAATCAAGCTGCTGGGAAAAAGTTTTGCCATTTTTTGGTATGCTTCTGCTATATATAATTTAATTCTTATCAGTTTGATTTCAGTAGCATCTCTGGTTACTACTTTTCCGTTTGGTCTCAAATTTTAATCATTTTTAATAGATAATGAGTATGACAAAAATGGATGTTTCTTGTTGAATATTTGTCAAGCTTGAAGTTGCATTCTGTATATGAACTCTTGGCTTGACAAATTGTTAGCACGTTTGCAACTTTGCACAAATCACAGAAGTATTATGGAAACTAATGGATGCAAGCAATCGAGACAAGGGTAGGTAATAAGAGTGGGTCAAAAAGCAAAAGTAATCTCGGAGGATAATTTTTGTTTTGTGACCTACCACCTTTACAGGACAAATCTCTAAGAAACTTCTTATAGGCTAATTAATTCACAGTATTTTCATAGTGTTTCACTATGCATAAAGTAATCATTTTCCACTGTGAACTTTCACTTTCCTAAGGAGACCTAATTATCAGGGTTATACAGTTTAGAACAGGCGGTAAAATAATTAGTTTTAATTTAAATTGTCACTAATGGGGGTAGCAGTTGGTCTTTTTTTGTTGCTTTTTCTTGAAATTAGAGACTAATCATTGAATAATATTGGCGCCCCTTCTCGTTCTCAATGTCAACTTTCTCGCTTGTTAGTCAAGCTTTGAAGTTCCAAATTTATGGGATATTTGAAGAAGCGCAAGTTTGGAACCCTATACCTATACAAGGGGCTGGTCTCGATCTCGCTTGATGATACCCATATTGATAATTGTTGACTCAACATTGATTTTGTGCTTGAGTTAGAGGGCTCTCCTTCACCCATCTAGTGCTCAAGATAAAAAAATCAATTTTTGTGGAGTGAAGGACCATAAGATAAATCTTCTGCCTTTGAATGGAAGATGAAGGCATATGGTATTTTGTGATGCATGCTTAGTTAGCTCAGCTCATCCACGAATGGAAAATGCTGTACTTATCAGTCTTATAGGCATGCAAGAGTTATCAGCACAAAAGAGAAAAGGCAGATGTTACTTTAATCATTCCTTCTGAGATGTTTGTTGATTCATGTTTCACTTTTGAAGGTTGAAACTAAAGGAGAAAGAAACTTATGTGAATCAAGATGCTCCAATAATTCCAGATAAAAAATAAAGAGTCTGGTGGAATGGTTAGAATTTCTCTGCACATAACAAGAAATCTTGACTTCCAGCCACAAGAATGGAGAATCTTTCAGTAGGGAAAGCTTTACCTCTTCCCTCATAGTAGGCTTATTTTAATGCTAATCTTAATTAGTCTAGTCACTAAGTAGGTCATTAAATACCAAATGATTAATTGAAAAAAAAGAAAAGAAATAGGAACCATTGTACACGTACATTTCTGCATTATTGATCCCATGCCCTTCTCTAGCCTCCCACAAAGAAAAGATAAGAAGAAAAAAGCAAAAACTAGGTGCTGAAGCTTTATATTGATCCGACAGGTACCATTATTATTTTGCTTTAGGGTTTCATGCAAAGGCCTTAAAAATAGCACGAGTACTAAGATTTTATTTCATCAGTACCTGTTCAACCAAATTAGATTAAGAGATGCCTCCTGCAAGCCCCCAGCCCCCAATGTGTTGAAATTTTTCTACTCATGTTTTACATTTAGACTCGAGAGATTGTTTAGCATTTGTTGAAGTAAAGAATAGACTTAGTACCTACATACGCCCTGTAAATATACCAGAAAAGGTTAAACTACACTGACTAGATTTAGGATGGAGAATTATCTCTCCAAAAAATGTAGAATTAGTCGACGCAAGCTGGTCCGGAAACCATGGTTAACGGAAAAAAAAGGAAACTCCTGAAAACATTCAAAACATAATGAAAATAAGCTGCCATGGACCCAAGATTACCTACCTAATCGTATTACTAATCAAATATATGTAAGGCATTTAGAGAGAAAAGGCAGGGGTGGGTGAGTCATGATATTAAAATAATGTCAGTAATATCCAGATTAGTCGGCAAAAAGATGAGAAGCTGTGTGTTATATTCCTGATTTTTTGGTGCGTTTACACAATCCTCTATTTTAATAATCTTGTCAATGGTCTTTTCTTCTGACTTCTGGGTCCTAAATCCTTGTCATGGAAAACATGATGTGTTTGTTTAATTTCTTTCCCTATTTTAGACACTAACTGTCAATATTTGAACAGCAGATCCAACTGTTTAGGTTATGTAATGAAATTTATCTCCAGGTTATGGGTGGGCAGGTATCTTATCAACATGTTGAAACTATGGTTCTCCAGTGGGACGGGTCGGTCCGATCCCGCCCCGCTATTCGTACCGCCCCGCCCCGCCTGCCTGTAAATTCGGGATGTACAATGTCAGTAGCGGGGTTCGAACTCGGGACTGGACTAGGGCTCGTCCCGTCCATCCCCCTGGAGAACTAGCCGTTGCACAACGAGCCAATTTCGATTTTAACCGTTGGCAACTGCTAATAACGGCCATTTTGGCACCCCATAAACCCCCCTACCCCTTAATATTTATTTTTAACTCCTAAGTTAGTATATTTACACTTTAGCCCTATTTCTCAAATATAAATACCTCATTTTCCTCTTCATTTTTCTCATAAATCTTCCTACCATCTCTCTAATCTCTCTCTCTACAAGTCTAAATTGCACACTAAATATTATATTTTATTTGCTAATTTCTATCAAAGTTCAAAATTTGAGAGTGAAGTTGCAACTAGCTTGAGGATCATCGAACAAAGTTTCAATTTTCAACCTCGACTACACGTCAACGTTACGTCGGTGTTTGGTACCTTCGTTCCTTCTTTAAATTATTATTGTTACTTAATTTTAATTATCGTACTTAATTTCATTAACTTTAATTATTTATTTGCATAATTATAATGGAACGAAGTTGACATTTTTCTGGTAGAGGTACTAGGGGTAACAGGGTAAGGGTGCATCTTCTAGTAATTCTAATTACGATGATTTCACTCATGTAGATGAAACTGATCTTTTTAATGTTAATATTAATATACTATTAGATCGTGAGGTATATTCTGCATTTGAATCAGACTTTAATTTAAAAAATGAATTAGAATATAATTTAGATAACACACCCACTAGTGCACCTCCACATCAGGTTGAAACTGAAACTGGAATGACTCATATTCCCCCTAGTATGAGAAGAGGCCAAAAACAACGAAAATTAAAAGCACATGCATGACATTTTTTTGATAGGGACATTCCTAATCAACTAGCTATTTGTAAAATTTATCGCGAAGTTTATAAATTTAAAACCGAAAAAGGTCAAGGTGGGACGGGAGGCTTATTGAGACATGTATAAGGCGAGCACACAACTAGGTGGAATCAATATTAGGCTAAAAATCTGGTGTGTCAGCTAAGTCGGGACAAGGTTCACATAGTGTCCCCGACCAAGTACATGGTCAAATTAACCCGACAACGGGGGGAATTTTTGGTCCTAAATATGATAAACACAAAGATCGGGAAAATTTAGCAAAATTAGTTACTGTGAAGGTTTTGCCTTTTTCATTTCCTTCCTCTCCTGGTTTTATTCATTATATTCGAGAACCATATAATCCTGTTTTTAACGGTTTTCTTAGATCAACTGTTAGAATAGATGTTTCTACATTTGCGCATGAATATCAACAATAGTTACGTTATGCATTGTAACATTTTAATGGCAAAGTGGCTATCACTTCTGACATAGGCCATAGTACTAATGGTAATGATTATTTAATTGTTACATGTCATTTGATAGATCAGAATTAGTCTATGCAAAAACGTATATTAGCATATAGATATATTGATGATAGGCACACTGGAGCTTTTATTTCAAGAAATATTCATGAAATTAGTGAATATTATGGAATTACTGATAAAATTATAACTATTACATTAAATAATGCTTCTTCTAGTGATTCTGCTGTAAACATTTTAAAAACTAGATTTACTCCATCTTTTCATGATATTTTTCATATTAGATGTGCATGTCATATTTATAACTTAATTGTAAATGATGACCTAATTTTTTTTGAAAACATCCCTGATAAAGTACAATTTGCTATCAACTTTATTTTTAAAGGTAATAAAATACAAAGACGCAAAGAGTATAAAAAACATGTCATGATTGTGGATTACCTTATAGAAAAATTGCAGAAGAAGTTGCAAGTAGGTGGAATTCTTTGTATGAACAATTAGTTGTTGCTCACGATTATAGAAGACCTGTAACTTTATTATTTAACGCCCATAATCAAAATCCTTCGGATATGCTTGTAGATGATGATTGGGAAAAAATTATGGAACTTATTGTATTCTAAGAGAAATTGTTTTTAGCTACTAAGAAATTTTCTGGTATTTATTATCCTACTATTTCATCTATGTTATTTTATATAGCTCTAATATTTTTGTTATTTAATGACTATATGAAAAAAAAAAACAACTTACGAGAGAGCTATAAAAAATGTTTGTAAAATAAAAAAATATTTTATTTCTATTCCCACTATTTATTTTATTGGTGATGTATTAAATTCTACTATTAAAGTAGATGGTTGTAATGCCCTTATTGAAATGATTTATGAATGCTTAGAAATACTTCCAACAGACCCAACTGAAGAACCAACTTACGAACCAACTAAAGAAGAAGTTATGTCTAGCATACAAACAGAATGCAAAATATATATATATATATATGTATTACCAACAGCAAAGTGCAAATAATCAACCGGCTTCTGTACTATCTTCGTCTACTTCACTTCAACCAAATAAAAGAAATGTTGTTTATGCTTCAAGTATTCAAGGCTTTTGAAATAGAATGTATAGTGGTTCAAGTTCTTCATAAATTAGCGAGTTTGATGTTTATATTTTGCAGGGTGTTGTACCGTTCGAATCAATTGCCAACGAAAATGGACGTGAAGACTTGCTGAAATAATGGAGGGAGAATGAGAAGACATTTCCGACTCTATCAAAGATGGCCCGAGATGTGTTGAATATTCAAGTGTCATCAACAGCTTCTGAAAGTATTTTTTCTGTTGGAAGATTTCAAATAGGAGAGCACAGACACTCATTGGCGGGAGACAACTTGGAGATTGCAGTTTTATTCAGAGATTGGATTACAGCGGAGCGTAGAAGGTGCGGTCAACTAGAGATCAACGAAGAAGAAGACTGCAACTACAACGAAATCTTATCTGAGGGAGCAGGAAGCGACGTCGAACAATATGACCAACAACTTTCAATTCCAACAGAAGATCCTCAAGAGATTGTGAGGAAATTAGAAAGAGTATGGTTGACTATGTAATTTTTTTAATGACAATTTTACTATGTGATTTTCAACTTTTGAACTACAAAACAAAGTTGCAATTTTGAAATTGTATTAAAAAATAAATTATAATTCTATTAAATAATATAAGAGACACAAAAATAACATTGGGATGTTTTTTATTCACTATCTTGTTAAGATATTTAAGTGTTTAAATATATTTTTAAAAAAAAATTAAGTGTAAATAAAATAAAATCCCCCTACCCGACCCGACTCGTCCCGTCCCATCCCTCCAAATCCTTTCCCCTCTTCCGGCAGGATGTGGGACGGGTCGGGACCTCTTCCCGTCCCACCTATCTCGGCCCGCCAATCCTGCCAAGACCCGCTCCCGCAAAATCCCGCCTTGACCCGGCCCACTGGCCACCCATAGTTAAGCCTAACTTAGCTTCAAAAGCTAACTCAGGAGATGAGTATTGTTCAAGACCATATAAGAAGATTAAATATTTTATATTTCACCGATGTGGGACCACTCAACAATAGCGATAAGACCAAAGTAATTTCACTGGGCTCCTACACATCAAGAGAGAGCCCTGGAGGGCCTAGACCAAAGTAAGGCTGGCCAGTGGGCCGGATCGGCCCAATCCCGATCCGCCCCGTCCTGATACCCGCCCCGCCCCGATCCCTAAAAAAAAATTTAGTGTTGGGGTTCGAACTCGGGATAGGACCTAGGCTCGTCCTGCCCGTCCCGATCTCGATCTGACCCGCCCCAACCCGACCCCGTCCCGCCCCGCCACCCCCCCCCCTCCCCTCCCCTTTGCAAAAATAGTTGTTGTAACAACTGCCAAATTTCGATTTTGGTTGTTGTGCAACGGCTATAATGGCCATTTTCGCCCCCTACCTCCTTAATATTTATTATTAACCCCTTAGTTATATATTTACACTTTAACCCTATTTCTCAACTATAAATAACTCATTTTCCTCTTCATTTTTCTCACAAATCTTCCTACCATCTCTCTAATATTTCAATTTATCTCTCTACCATTCTACATTGCCTACTAAATATTATATTTTTTTTGCTCATTTATATCAAAGTTCAAAAATTGGGAGTGAAGTTGGCAACTAGCTTGAGGATCATCCATCGAACAAAATTTCAATTTTCAACCTTGATTACATGTCAACGTTACGTCGGCGTTTGGTACCTTCGTTCCTTCTTTAAATTATTATTGTTACTTAATTTTAATTATCGCACTTAATTTCATTTACTTTAATTATTTATTTGCATAATTATAATGGAACGCCTTGGACATATGATTAAGGGTAAGTGTAAGGGTGCTTCTTCTAGTATGGGTAACAAGGGTAAGGGTACTTCTTCTAGTAATCTTATTCTTAGTCCCGATGATTTGATTGATTTCACTCATATAGATGAAACTGCTTTTTTTAATAATGTACCATTAGATGATGATGTATATTCTGCATCTGAACCAACATTTAATTTTGACGATAATGTAGACGACACACTCACTAGTCCACCTCAACCTCAACCTGAGACTGAGTCTCAGCCTCAAACTGAAACTGGAATGCCTCATATTCCCCATAGTATGAGTCGAGGCCCCACACAACGAAAATTAAAATCAACTGCATGTAATTTTTTTGATAGGGACCAAGAGAATCAAGTAGTTAGATGTAAAATTTGTAAAATGTTTATAAATTTAAAATTGAAAAAGGTCAAGGTGGGACGGGAGGTTTATTGAGACATGTACAAGGCGAGCACACAACTAGGTGGAATCAATATCATGCTAAAAATCTGGTGTGTCAGCTGAGTCGGGACAAGGTTCACATAGTGTCCCCGACCAAGTACAAGGTTAAATTAACCCGACGACAGGGGGGATTTTTGGTCCTAAATATGATAAACACAAAGATAGGAAAAATATGACAAAATTAGTTGCAGTGGAGGGTTTATCTTTTTCATTTCATTCCTCTCCTGGTTTTATTCATTACATTCGAGAAACATATAATCTTGCTTTTAACGGTTTTCCTAGATCAACTGTTAGAAGAGATGTTTTTAAATTTGCGCATGAATATCAACAATATCTACGTTATGCATTGTATCATTTTAATGACAAAGTGGCTATCACTTCTGACATAGGTCGTAGTACTAACGGTAATGATTATTTAACTGTAACATGTCATTGTATAGATCATAATTGGTCTATGCAAAAATGTATTTTAGCATGTAGATATATTGATGATAGACACACTGAAACTTTTATTGCACAAAATATTCATGAAATTTGTGATTATTATGGAATAATAGATAAAATTATGACTATTACATTAGATAATGCTTCTTCTAATGATTATGCTATAAGACTTTTAAAAGTTCGATTAACACCATGTTTTCTGATCATTTTCATATAAGATGTGCGTGCCATATTTATAACTTAGTTGTAAAGGATGGCCTAAAACTTTTTGAAAACATTCTTGATGAAATACAATTTGCTATAAACTTTATTTTTAAAGGTAATAAAATACAAAGACGCAAAGAGTATAAAAAAACTTGTCACGATTGTGGATTACCTTATAGAAAAAATTCTGAAGAAGTAGCGACTAAGTGAAATTATCTATATGAACAACTACTTATTGCTTACGATTATAGAAGACCTATAACTTTATTATTTAACGCCCATAATAAAAATCCAAGGGACATGCTTGTAGGGAATTTTTTTTAGAACTTATTGGATTTTTAGATAAAATTTTTCAAGCTACTAAAGAATTTTTCTGGTATTTATTATCCTACTATTTCAACTATGTTATTTTATATAGCTTTAATTTGTTACTTAATGAATATATGCAAAAACAAACTTATAAGGCATCTATTGAAAAAATGTTTAAATTTTTTTAAAAACACTTTTTTCCTATTCCCACTATTTATATTATTGGTGTTGTATTAAATCCGACTATTAAAGTAGACGGTTGTAAAACACTTGTTGAAACGATTTATGATTGTATAGAAGTACTTCCAATAGACCCAACTGAAGAGCTAACTCACAAACCAACTAAAGAAGAAGTTATGTCTAGCATACACAATTAATGCAAAAAAATATATATATGTATTACCAACAAGAAAGTGCAAATAATCAACCGGCTTTTGTACCATCTTCTATTACTTCGCTGCAACCTTATAAAAAACATGCAGTTTCTGCTGCTAGTATTCAAGGCCTTAGAAATAAAATGTTTAGTGGTTCAACTTCTTCACAAGTTAGCGAATTTGATGTTTATATTTTGCAAGGTGTTGTATCGTACGAATTAATTGTCAATGATGAAGGGCGTGAAGACTTGTTGAAATACTGGAGGGACAATGAGAAGACATTTCCGACACTAAAAAAGATGGCCCGAGATGTGTTGAACATTCAAGCGTCATCAACAGCGTCTGAAAGTATTTTTTCTGCGGGGAGATTTCAAATAGGAGAGCACAGACATTCATTGGCGGGAGACACATTGGAGATTGTGGTTCTATTTAGAGATTTAATTCGAGCGGAGCGTAGAAGGTACGGCCAACCGGAGATCAACGAAGAAGAAGACTACAACTACAACGAAATCTTGTATGAGGGAACAGGAAGCGACGTCGAACAATTTGACCAACAACTTTCAATTCCAACCGAAGATCCTCAAGACATTGTGAGGAAATTAGAAAAAGTATGGTTAGCTATGTAATTTTTTAATTGTAATTTTACTATGTGATTTACAACTTTTGAACAACACCACAAAGTTGCAATTTTGAAATTGTATTACAAAAAAATCATATTTTTATTAAATAATATAAAATGCACAAAAACAGCCTTGAGATATTTTCATTACACTATCTTGTTCAATTATTGAAGTGTTTATATATTATTTTTTAAAATTAAGTGTCTAAAAAAACGTAAATCCCCCTACCGACCCGACCCCACCCCCCCCGTCCCCCAACACCGGTCCCCTTTTCCGGCGGGATGTGGGACAGGATGGGACATCGATATGTCCCGATAATCCCGCCGGAGCCCGGTCCCGACTGTTAAGAGTCCCACATCGGAAATGGAATGTGAACATGGACTCATTAAATGGACTTGGACAATCCTCACCCTACAAGCTAGCTTTTGGGGTTGAGTTAGGCCCAAGATCCATTCTTTACATGGTATCAGAGTCAAGCCCATTCTAATTCTTTATTCACCGATGTTGGGCCCCAAATTATATTGTTCACGCTCCAGTTAGCGATGTCTGGGCGTGCGGGGGAGTGTTAAGAGTCTCACATCGGAAATGGAATGGAAAAATGGACTCCTTATATGGATTTAGACAATCCTCACCCTACAAGCTAGCTTTTGAGGTTGAGTTAGGCCCAAGATCCATTCTTTACACCAACCCTTGCCGCCCCGCCCTGCTCCGGCCCACTGGCCACCCCTAGACCAAAGTATTTCACTGACCCAACAGTGTAAAATTCAGTGTGAGTGCATAGAAGTTAATAGCAGATAGTCTTAGCCGTATGTTCACTTTGGTTAATAAAGGTATAAATGCTCATTAAAAACAAGGACACCAAAGTCAATCTTGGTGTGGCACCTTTGATATTTCCTCCCTTGTTGAGTAAGTTCTTTTGTTCTTTCAATTTTCTTAGCAAATGTGTATCCAAACTTCAAAATCTCTCCTTTGTCCAGCTTTCATCCACTTTAATTACTACTACTATATTTCTCCTAGCTGAAACTTCTCCTCTATTCTTTCACTCTTTCTGTCTCTGTCTTTCTCTCTCTCAGCCATATTAGGGGGTATTTTTCAATTCAATTAGTATTGCATGGCAACATTGAGAAAATCTAAAATCTCCACATTTAACTCTCACTCTTTCATTTTCTTCTTGACCCTTTTCTTCCTCTGCCTCATTGTTGTTCAGTCTTCTGATGATGATGATAATTCACATCATTCCTCTTCATCTACAACTACAATCAACTTGAACTCAAGAAAGATCCCTAGAAATTCTCGTACATCTCCATCGTCTTCTTCTCCTCGTGATACTCATAGACAGTTTGAAGCTAGTGAGCATGCAGTTCCCAGCGGGCCAAACCCATCATCAAACCGGTAAGTGGTTTGTATGTTCTCGGGTTTTCAGGATATAGGGTCAGCAGTTTCATTCCGATTCCAAGATCTAGAGTCAGTAGTTTCTGAATGAATGTAATCTTATTATATGTACATATTATATTTGTTTTTAAAGTTCAAAGTCGCACATAGTTCAAAATCGAAAACAATAAGTTCTATTGGATGCACATAGAACTTACTTTAGATTCACCTCTACGATATATATTTAGCTGATCATATCAGAGTTGTAACGGCGATTGTTTTTTGTTTTGTTTCATCACCAATTCTGGTCATCCATTATGCTACTTGTCTTCTTCATTGATGAGAAGTTTGTTACTATAGCTTTGTTGTTATCGGCACTGTTGTTTTCTAGCCTTTTGAACTTTTTTCTCTTCACCGTGTTTTCGTGCTTATTTTCTTTCTTTGGACTTGTAAATCTGCTGTATGTATCAATCTTTAATGAAGTTGTTCTTTAGTTTTATGATGTTTCATGACTAGAGTTCTAATGTTAGAAAATAGAGAGAAAATTAGCCAATTGCTCAGTTTTTGGATTGCTTTTTAATATTTAGCTATTCATTTAAAGGATCGACAAATCGAATTATATTTTTGTTACAATTTTTGCCAATTCTTCTCCCTCTGAATTAATGTAATTAAGAAATAACCATTTTTAAGACGGAAATAAAATCAGAACAAAGATATCCCTCGGGAAAGCATTGGGTATTGGAATTCGAAACTTACACGTTAAACACCAGTATTTTTCCAAAATTTTCTAGAATTTCAAAATGTGCAATTCAATTTTTTTGTTCTGGTAACGAGTTTTAATATGATATGTGCTTTCTATATATGTTTTATTATTTAATCATAATTAATGAATGTACATTCTTACTTCGATTTATCATTTTGCTTTAATGAATGAAATAAGATGATTAGTTGTACATTGTGCGCAAAGTTTTTGTCAGAATTCATTAGTGCAGATCTGGAATCGTGGGTGAATTGAAGAATACACTTTTGTTTTTGAATGAAATATGATTTGAATTGCTTTGGATTTTTCTTTTTCGTCTTCTTTAACGCACAAATTCCAAGAAAGGTGATCCCAAAAAGCAACATGACCCTATGATTTGATAATCATCAAAAATTCATTAGTTTCCTTGTTCTAATTGCAATTATATTGTACATCTAGCAAGTATAAAGTGAAGAAAGTAAAGGATAGTTCCAGACATTCAGCTTCACTTTACTACTTTAGTAGTATCAAGCATTTTCGAAGATTATGATCTGATGAATATAATTCTTTTATTTTTAATTAAGAGTTTGAGTTTGAATTTTAAAAATGAAAAAAATTCTGATATGAAATACTTTTTTAATAAGTTTTATGCAATATAAATTCAAATTAATTAGAGTCTCGAAGAAAATATCAATGCTAAATGAGAAACTTACCATAAAATTGCTAATGGTACATATTTTTTTTGGTCGTCCACTACGCGTAATGCTTTAGGCTGCTGAATTAAAGCACTAACAACAGCTACTGACGTAAATTGCTCCACAAATTTTGGGGTACTATGGAAGCATTACTTTATTGCCTACTACATAGGACCCCATCTCCATTTTTTTTTTTTTTTTTTTTTTTTATAATCCAGGGTTTTCATGCTTGCGCCTGACTACTTCACTGGTATTACCCAGACGTCCTGGAGGTAATAGCACCGGTCCTTCAACACTATTACCAGGTAAATCGCGGGATGTGCTCCGGTGGCTAGTTTTCTGGGAGCGTACAACTGATCAATGAAAACTGTGGTAGGGTAAACTTTTTAAAGTGATTGGTCCCACCGCATTACGGCCCCATACCCCAGAAAACCCCACCTCCGGCCTGGCCCTACGGATTAGTATACACCGCTTGGCCCTACGCGTATGGAGGGATTTTTTGGGGGAACACAGTTCCACTCTCGCTGATCAGAGGACTCGAACACGGAACCTCAGACAACAATACCCTAATCCATTTCTAGACAGGATTTAAGTTAGATAGATAAAGAATATCTATACTATCAATGCAACTTATTTAAACATTAAATTTGTGTATTAACAGTGGGTTGATTGTTTACGTCATAAAATTGATCTACAATAATAGATAACTCTTATCAAGCGTGCCAGCTTGATATGATTATGTGGAAAATATGAGTGAGAACTTATACTAATTGAATTGTAAATTGTACTTTTAGTATAACAATGCTTAAATCCAATTGTATATAACATGTTGTTAATCTGTTTTCTAGGTTGCCATGTTGATTTGTGATCCATTACAAAAAAAATTAATTTTTTTTTGTCAAATTTCGCAGGAAATTTTTATTTTTATACATAAGATATAGTAGTTCATACAACTTAAACTCACGTACATATGGGTGAAGTGCACGGATACCCAATTTTGACATTGCCATTTAATTTGTTCTGTGATGGATAAATCTCCATAAAAAAGGGACAATTTTCGTGTAGTTTGTGATTGGATGTAACTGTTAAGATTTTCTCTAGAATAAATCTTTCTCTTAATAGATCTCTTCTGATATGTTTACATTCCTTCTTGCTGGCATGCCTTCGGACTATGAAAGCTTTGTCACTACGGCGAAGCTTCAACGACCAAAACCAACTATGACTGAGCTTCGATCCTGCTTGTTACATGAGTTTTCCTATTTCAAAAAGAAAAGGGAGATTGCTTACGTTTTCTTCTTTGTATTCTATAAGCTTGATGTCCTGATCATATAAATGTCCGCTCTGCCACTAATTATTGGTCAAAACCTTTTTTTATTTGCCACTAACGATATGTATATTAAGCTACTACTATTTTTTTTTTCTTCCATTTTTTACTTTACAGAAAAACATTATCTGTGGTTGAAGGTCACTTCTATACGCGGTTCATTTCTCCTTTATTTTTTGTAGCTTTTGCCCTTGAAACAGCTACTCATGTAATTGAATATTTGAATGTGCCGAGCACCTCCGCATATGTACTAAAACACTTTCAAAATACCAGTTCATGTAATTTTGACAATTTATTTGTTCTTTTATTTCCTTTGAGTTGGTCACTAGGGGTGGAGCTAGTAAGGGCCGAGGGAGTTCATCCTGACCCCTTCAACGAAAAATTACATTATATATACAATGTTAAAATTATTTCTTATATATATTTAGTAGACGTTGAATTCCATAACTTCTTTGTATGTTTAATTATGTACATTGTTGAACCCCTTTAGTAAAAATTCTGGTTCCGCCACTGTTGGTCAGTATTAGGTTCTCAATAATTTATGTTAAACCTACAATAATACAACAACAACATATCCGATGTAATTCCACAAATAAGGTTTGGAGATTATGAAAGTAATACCACAACAACATACCGCAACATCGCTCATTAATTTTTCACGAGAAATGCAGAAAGGACACTATTACTATTATTTGCAAAGTAATATAAATAATTTTGTCTTTGTTTTAAAAATATATATATTATACGTATAAGATTTTGATTTATGGTATTACTTTCGTATACGTTTCTAAATATGTAACCTTTAATTTAAATAAATTAGGAAATTGATTCTAATTTACATCCACAAAAAATTACTAATTAAATTTAACCTCTTGTTTCGAACCTACCATTCTTTTGGACAGCTTAATTTTGAATACGCACAAGTCACAACTTAGTATTGAGTGTCATCTCACAAATTTATATATGTATGGCTAAAATAATTCTTTTAATAAAATTATATTAATATACAATAGGCCAACACTGTTTGAAAATAATACAAAGTAAATATTAATTTAGGATAAGAAGTAAAAAGGATTCAAAACCAAAAGGGTCCTAAATATAATCCATCTCATTTATAAATTGAGTTTCAACTAAGGGTAGCCAGTGGGTCGGGTTCGGGGCGGGTCCCGCCCGCCGGGATAGGGTAGGGACCGGTCCTTAGGCGGGATCGGCGGGCCAGGACTAGCGGGACAGGCTGATGTCCCATACGGAAAATGGGACTTGTGTTGGCGGGGTCGGGTCGGGTCCGGGAATATTTTTTTACACTTAATTTCAATAAAACTGTGAATATAAATACTTAAATAATTGAACAATATAGTGTAATAAAAATATCCCAAGGCTGTTTTTGTGCCTCTTATATTATTTAATAGAAATATAATTTTTTGTAATACAATTTCAAAATTGCAACTTTGTGGTGTTGTTCAAAAGTTGCAAATCACATAGTAAAATTGTAATTAAAAAAATTACATAGTTAGAAACACCTTTTCTAATTTCTTCACAATGTCTTGTGGTTCTTCGGTTGAATTGGAATTTGTTGGTCAAATTGGTCGACGTCGCTTCCAGTTCCCTCAGACAAGATTTCGTTGTAGTTTAATCGTCTTCTTCGTTGATCTATGGTTGACCGCACCTTCTACGCTCCGCTCGTATCCAATCTCTGAATAAAACTGCAATCTCCAAGCTGTTTCCCGCTAATGGGTGTCTCTGCTCTCCTATTTGAAATCTTCCGGTAGAAAAAGTGTTTTCAGATGTTGTTGATGACGCTTGAATGTTCAACACATATCGGGCCATCTTTGCTAGTATCGGAAATATCTTCTCATTTTTCCTCCAGTATTTAAGCAAGTCTTCACGTCCGTCTTCATTGAGAACTGTTTGGTACGATATAACACCCTGCAAAACAAAAACATCAAACTCACTAACTTGATTAGCAGTGGAACCACTAAACATTCTATTTCTAAGGCTTTCAATACTAGCCACAGAAACAACATGTCTTTTATAAGGTTGTATTGATGAAGAAGAAGAAGAAGAAGAAGAAGAAGATGGTATAGAAGCCGGTTGGTTGCTAGCACTTTCTTGTTTGTAATGCATATATACTTTTTTGCATTCATCGTGTATGCTAGACAAAACTTCTTCTTTAGTTGGTTCCTTAGGTGGTTGTTCATTTGAATTTTTTGGAGTTGGAGGTGGAAGTACTCCTATACAATCATAAATCATTTCAATAAGTGTTTTACAACCGTCTATTTTAATTGTCGAATTTAATACAACACCAATAATATAAATAGTTGGAATATGAAAAAAATATTTTTTTTAATTTGATAAATATTTTTTTAATAGGTGCCTTATAAGATGGTTTTTCCATATATTCACTAAGTAACGATAGATCTATGAAAAACATTAAAAGCAGGATTATACATTTTTCTAATGTAATGAATAAAACCAGGAGAAGAAGGAAATGCAAAAGGCAAACCCTCCACTGCAACTAATTTTGATATCGCTTCCATACCTCTGTGTTTATCGTATTTAGGACCTACAATTTTTCCCGTCGTCGGGTTAATTTTACCTTGTACTTGGTCCGGAACACTATGTGAACATTGTCCCGACTAAGAGCGCATTGACGCACAAGATTTGGAATCCCACCTAGCTTTGTGAAAGCCTTGTACATGTCTCAATAAACCTTCCGGCCCATCCTGACCTTTTCCGATTTTAAATTTATAAATATTTTTACAAATTTACATTTAACTATTTGATTCTCTTGGTCCCTATCAAAAAAATCTCATGCAATTGATTTTAATTTTCGTTGTGTGGGGCCTCGACTCATACTAGGGGGAATAAGAGGCGTTCCAATTTTAGTTTGAGGCTAAGACTCAGCCTGAGGTTGAGGTTGTTGAGGTGCACTAGGAGGTGTGTCATCTAGATTAAATTCTGGTTTAGTTGCAGAATATATCCTATTGTCCAATGATATATCATTAAAAACCCAGTTTCATCTATATGAGTGTAATCAATCAAATCATCCTGACTAGGAATATGATGACTAGAAAAAGTACTCATGCCCTTGTTACCCCTACTAGAAGAAGCACCATTACCCTTACCCTTACCCTTACCCTTAATCATACGTCTAATTTCTTCCATTTTAATTATGCAAAAAAATAATTAAACATAATGAAATTAAGTGCGATAATTAAAATAAAGTAACAATAATAATTTAAAGAAGAAACGAAGGTACCAAACGCCGACGTAACGTCGACGTGTAATCGAGGTTGAAAATTGATGTAAAGTCCCAATTTGTTTGTTACAAATAATAATAATAATTAAAACTCTCTCCCTCAAGGTCTCCTTCTCCCGTAAGATTCTCAACTAAACTTATCCCTCAATTCTCCTACTCCTTCACGTCCCTATTTCACTAGCACACACTTACACAAACACCACATACCTCTGCCATATAACACACCATACAGACAAAAAAAAAGGGAACACATTAGGAGAGGACGGAAATACACGCACAGAAAACGTAAGAGAAAAACAATATAGGGTTAGCAAAAGAGGTTGAGAGGGCGCAAGTTTGAGTGGTGCTTCCTGTCGAGTTCCGGCGACGACGTTCTTGCTGCTATTTTCAGTTAATTTACTACATACACAGGAAGAAACCAGAGAATACAAAGAACAAACATAAAAATTTACCTTTAACAATTGAGGAGTTCCGAAAAGGTGTAGTCAAAGTTTGAGATTTTTATTCGCGGTTATGAAGCAACAAAGGTCTCACTCAAAAATCCTCAGTATAATCCCTTATTTTGAGTTACAATACATGTTAGAATATAATCCGGAGGTTGAAAGAATGATCGTGAATTTATTGCTAATAGATTACCTAGTAACTAGTTCGAGTCATGAAATTTCAAACTATTTTTCGCTAAGTTATCCCTGTTAGAATTGGACGAAATTTAATGGGCTTATATATCTCTCCTTCGCGGTCAGATTGATTCCAAGAGAGGCTAAAACCGACATACGGTTTGAGACTTATAGCAGTTTAAAGTTTCTGTCGCGGATCAATCGAAATCCGGAAGGCAGAAAGTATAACGAAAAAAACTGTACAAATAGACAAAGATTCCGAAAAGCTGTGCTGAATAAAAGTTCTATATTTCTCTATTCTCGACAGTTTGAAACTTTACGGGGATTAACCCGACTTAGGGATAAAAAGTTATGATTGTTTTAAGATTGTGTCCCTTTTTATAAAACTCCGGCGAAACAGTTTTCATAGGGTTGTTTTTTTCGTGAATTTGTACTAGTTTCACTATATATTTTTAGAGGAAACTGGGGATAGTGATAGGTACCCACGTTACCTTCGACTCGGCGTGAGAAATACCCTATTTAGAGTTACGATTTGAGAGTTATAACCCTTACAAGTGGGGAGGGCGAAAAGTTGAAAGAAGAGAATATTATTTGAATCTTCTGAAAATATGACAATATGTGTGTGTGTGTATAAGTTTAGCCATACAATCGAGATGATAGAAATCTTGGTAAGTTAAATAGTTTTGACATCACCTACGAGACTATAGCATTACACATGTGTTGCCTTCGGGACTAATTACTTATTGAGTCGCCTTCGGTGCTATATACAGTTGTGTGCTTGCCTTCGGGGCTATTCAAATACACTTGCCTTTTTGTCCACGTGAGCTTGTTGCCGACTTAAGAAATTTAAAAACTTAGATAAAAATAAAAATGTTTCGTACAATTTAACATAGTTGTAGAATTCCACCACAATATGCTTTGGGGCGAAGTTGTGCGATTAATCCTTATTTATTGGTTGGATAGATTTATGTAGTTTTGGTCCAAATCTTATATTTGTGTTTAAAAATCCACTTAATATGTATAAATAATGTGGAACTTATATAAATGACTATAATTTAGGGATTTTAGATTTTTCATAACTATAGTTTCAATATTTACAGTGCGTAGCTACTTTTTAGTTGTTACAATCTCGTTGTATTCATAAAACGGTCTCGTTGTATTCATGAATACATCGAGGAAAATCTCCTTCAAATATAAAATACAATAAAAAATTAAATACAAGAAATAAAATACACTCCAATACACTAGATTTTACAAATAAAAAATTACGAATACACTCAAAAACTGAAGACAAGAAATACAATACATAACAAAAAATTGAATTTTACACTAGAAAAAAATGAATACACTCTAAAAAACACTTCAAATTCACTGTATTCATTTGTATACACTCAAAAACTGAATACAAGAAATAAAATACATAACGAAAAATTAGACTTTACACTATAAAAAAGCGAATACACTCTAAAATACACTTCAAAATCACTGTATTCATTTGTATACAAAGGATTTCCTTTGAAATACAGACGAATAAAGTGTATTTTCACCGGTCAGATCTGAACAATAATGTGTATTTTTCGGTCAGATCTGGACCTTACCGACCTACTCCTTTTTTAGTCGGTGTGTAACGGTTGTTTGTCAACTAGTGATATCGGGGGGGTGCAACGTTGGTTTCTCCGGTGTCGTAAATTCACCGGAGAAGATGGACAGTGAAGAGAGCAGTGGTATGGGTTTCTCTGGAGCTCCGGCGGCGATTCGTGGTGGCCGACGGCGGCAGAGTGAGAAGAGAGAGGAAAAAGGGAGAGAGAGCCGAGGGAGAAGAGAGAGAGGGGTTTGAGGAAAAAATGATACAATTGATGTATTAGTTATCATGTGTAATTGAAATACAATATTAGCTATGGGATGTAATTAATATAAACTATAGCTACTAAATATAATTATGTACTAATAGTTAGTTATGCCATATAAATTTTTCATAAATAATTTATTCAGAACCCAATAAGCTATCTTTTCTGAACCTTACAGCCCATAAACACAAAATTCTAGCTTCGCCTAGTAATATTTCACCTTTAAGAGTTTCGAGGATTCAAGAGATCAAATAGGAAAGAATACTCTGATTTTAAAACTATGATGAGATATACAAATCAATTACTACTATTTATCGAATTTGGACCCTAGCGTAGAATGTTCGACTTCATGTATGAAAATGTTAAAAACTAGTGCGTTTGGAGTTTCATTTGTAAAATTTGAACTCCAATAGTCGTTCCTGGAAATTTTTCGAATTTTAGCTGTAGGTATTGTTTCCTAAATATTTTGTCTGTGGAAAAAAATGGCTAAATGGTGGTTATTTAGGTTACCGGTGCAAAAATGGCTATTTTCCCAATTTTCTGTGAAATTTGCATCGACTGGTCCAAAACATCGGGTCTGCAAGGTATAGTATCCAATGACACTGTTCAATAATGGCAGCCCACGTCCAGAACGGGCTTGATGTGTCCAATCTATTTTGGGAAAAGACAGAAATGGTCATTCGATCCAAACTATTGATAACCGGTTGACTCAAGAAGCTCAAAAGATATTTTTTAATCCTTTTTAAAATAATTTTATTTTTAGTTTTTCAACTAATTTCAGCATATGTATAAAATTGTATCATTGTTGTATAGAAAATCAATCATATGTACATAAATTGTATCATTATTATATTGAATATCATTTTTCGTCTACTTTAGTAGCAATTTTTTGATCTTTTGCCAAGACTTTAGTCGCTACAAAACAGTCTGACTCTTTTATAGTGAATAGGTTGATGGGCTAGCGCTTGTGAATAGTTTGGGCCAAAAGGCCGTATCGCGATATTAAGTCCAAACATTCTGATTATAATTTGTGGCTCGGATTGTCATAATTTGTCAATCTCTTAAAAGTCATCAAAATATGACCATAAATCTTGGCTGATTGTCCTAACTTGTTGTGTAGGAGTTTCACCAACATATTTTTTAATTCAGAATTGATCTGAATCAACTTCAAATTTGATATCTAGCCTTCTACTGTATCAATCTTAAACATTTATGATTATTTTGAACGCAAATCTTCAAAAGTAAATAGGCCCACTTTATCTTCTTCAACAAATATTTTAAGCTCAACAAAACCTAGCATTGGTATTGATCAATTTTCTTCAATCAAATTAATTAAATAATTATTAGGGATAAACAATATAAGATTAATGTACACCCACTCAATTTCAACGAGAAGTTCTAGCGGGTGTCTATATTTGTATTACTTTTATTAACACAGACAATAGTTTTAAACCGGACACTAGGTGAAAATTCTTTTATCTAAGAGACTACCACACTCATTTGCTTAATCAATGTGGGACATAGTAACATCTCACAAATCTTTTTGGTTCAACAAAAGAAAGAGTTCGAGAAGGTTCAACTGGCCGAAATGAATTTCTAGATTCGCAGATTTATCGACATTAAGTTCGTAAAAAGAACCAAATTCTTGACTCCCTAGAACACTTTGTGATAATTTTAACCTTAACTGACTAATACTATATAAAGAAAATTTAATCTTAACTCAATCCACCAAATAGTTTATGAAACAAAATTATTCAAAACTAAATAACTGGAAGAGGGCATTCTAACAATACATTAATAACATAATGTTATACGGAGGAAACATAGCATTAATAATTGGCCTTATTTAACGGGAATCTTAATACGTTGCCCATATTATTTGTCACCCCCATTAATGAATATTTCTCGATAATTGTTCACCTTTTTTTTTAAGTAACAATTGTTGGGTAAAATAAGAAGAATGGTCATCAAAACATATTACGAGGCATAATTTCTTCAAAATTTCCAACTTAAGAAACGTGTCAACTCGACTACAATAGCCACTAGGTGGTCATTATAGAAATTTATTAATTATTGTGAAGCAGACTTGTGCCATTTTTTTAAATAGTACAACAAAAGTAATACTTTAAATATGGTTTGTTTTGAGAAATAGAGTATCTTTAAATAACTAATCTTGGACAGATTTCTTTTTAAATTAAATAAAAAAAGATTTCTTTTTAAATGAGTAAGTCAACATGCAATCAGTTAGTATATCATGAGGTGAATAAGATTTTTTTTTATTTTTAATTAAATATTTTGAATTTAAACTTTGGATAAAAAAAATCTTAATAGGAAACATTTCCTTTTTTATGGGCCTAATGTGCAATGGTGGAACTATATTTCTGTTTAGGGGTTTGGTAGGACGATCAACTTTGATTATGATCGTGTATTTGTGATAAAAAATAATTTAATATGTATTGATAATATTTTAGAATCCTGTAAGTTGTCTTTTTTAGAATCTAAAATCTATAAATTTAGAAAAAGTTTCCGCCAATACTTATGCGGTATGAATTCAAATTAATTAAAATCTTAATAAAAATATCGGATCACACTTTGTGCCCTTGTGTTTGGTTCAAGTAGTGGCCCTTTTCACTTACATAGGTTCAGTAAATATTTTGGTTTAGCCAGCTGAGCTTGATGCTTCATGGATGGAAATATTTAGAATATGGGTAGTAATTTAAACACACTTTTTAAAACATAATATTTGTAGGTAAATAAATAAGAAAATGTACATACACAATACTTCCCTTGGCAGAATCATGAATTTGAGTGAAGGAATTAAAAGAATATATTATTAATAACATACCTAATAGATGGAAATTATATCAAGGAAATTCAATAGTTTATATATACGAAAAATATTTTTACTTTTTTACACGATATAACTTTTTATCGTGGGACATTCGTTTAAACGTCCTTCACCAAGACATCAAAGATATCTACATCCCTCGATACACTACATCCATTTGAATTCATGCACTTTAAATATTAAATCTGCTAATATTAACTTAATCAATAAGCCTGTAATTTGTTTTGGTCATCCAATATTAGTAGCTTTGAGCTTTGTATCAATCAAAATCACAATCAATCACATCAGTAGTTGTTAAAGCTCAAACATTTGAGCTGCTCATGCAAATACTTCATTTTCAATCTGAACATAACCGGCCTTTCCATATTTAAATCAATTTTATGTTATAGACAAATAAATGTCTTAATTAAATTGGACGGCCAGTTACATTCTAGTGTTTATATCAAGTCAATAGATATATTATATGTATTTATATATAAATTTTAATACTTAGTTATGATTAATTAAATCGTCACCGTATAAAAGATAAGAAAAGAACATGCATTCTCACCCTATTAAGTAAAATTTAAATCATTTGATATGGACATTCAATACATTAAATATTTACAGTTGCAATAACAATCTCAATGACTTGTCTTTATGCAGTATTAACAAATTCAATTGGTCATTTAACTTATGACAAGGAGGTTATCTTTCAATTTATCTCATTTGGTATTATTTTATACCTCGTTTAGTTGCTCTTTGTTTCAAAATAGTCTAACCTTAAAACGGGTACGAAATATTGGATAAAACTTCAACAAAACTTTTTAGTGAAAATGACAAAAAAAGGCCCCTTATATTTGGGAATTGGTTAAAAATAGTTCCTAAAATATGCTCTAAGTAGTTTTGATCTCTTAAATTTGTCAAAAATAACACTTTTAGTCACCGGCAAATATTTACTTTCTCTGTCTCTATTTATGTGACACCATTTTCTTTTTAGTTTGTCTAAAAAAGAATGTCACATTTCCTTATTTGGCAATTATTTAATGGCATCATCCTTATTTTAGTCTTGTTGGGTCCCACTTAATTTTAAAGATGTACTTTTATGAAAAAAAGTCAACAAAAATAGACACTAAAATAAGGACAATTGAGTAAACATAACAAATTATTTCTTTATTTCTTAAATTTCGTGTCCGATCAAACGGTCCCACATAAATTGAAACGGATGGAGTAATAAATTATGTTTGTTATATTTAACGGGAACTCGAGAAAGAAGATTAAGCGAGAACTTACATTTAGAGGTATAACTTTTCCATTTTCTCATATTTTTTTATCTATTTCTATAATATGGGTATATTTTTT
Organism: Anisodus tanguticus; assembly: GCA_034509755.1. Lineage (NCBI taxonomy): Eukaryota > Viridiplantae > Streptophyta > Magnoliopsida > Solanales > Solanaceae > Anisodus > Anisodus tanguticus. Next base: position 34,224,324 of record CM067562.1, read on the forward strand.
TATGCGCAATTTTTTTTAATATCTAGTACAATTTCTCTGTGTGTAATTTCTAGAATTTGATAAAAATATCCTAGCTTTTATGATTTAATTTTTTCTCCCCAGATTCCATCAAATCTAACCGATAGAATTTGTTAAATATTTGATAGAGACTAAGAATGCTCACTTTTAATAAATTTAAAGGAGCAAAACTGTTGAAAGCATACTTTAAGAATTATTTTAAACCTACCCTAAATATAAGGATCATTTTCGTCATTCCTCCAAAATAATATACCATGATAAAATTTTAAGTGGAAGTTACTCCCAAAAATTTACCATGGTAAAAATTTGTGGTCAGAGTTCCTCGTCAACAGTATTCTTTTCAAAATGAGAAAAAAACAATGCTCATTTTGCTGCTCCCTCCCCACCGCTATTCTCGCCAACTTTCTCCCTTATTATTCTCTCCTCCCTTCTCCGGCACCGGCAACCACCTTCCTCCGCCCTACACCGCCACGACACAGATAATCCAACATCATACAAATGCAACAACCAACCACGATCACATTTCTTCTTTATGGGTAATTAAAAAAATCATATATCTTTTTTTTATTCCAACATGTTTTCAAGAACCCAATATTGTTGCACTAATTTATTATATTATTCAGCCCTTTTCAATGTACTTTGGGTTCTCTTATCTTTTACTTACTCCGTCTTAATTTATATGATATAGTTTGATTAGACACGGAGTTTAAGAAATAAATGAAATTTTTTAAATCTTATGGTCTAAAACAAGCCAAACATATTTGTGTGTTTATAGATCATGCATAAATGGTAAAATTTAAAGTTAAATTATTAAGTCTTTTTCAGTTTTTTTTCCTTCCCACATTGTATTTAATTTGGGTGTTTGTTAGATTTTCTATTAGATTGAGTTGCTGTTGTTTTGTGAAAATAAAAAAAGAATGATTTTTCTGAATCTATTCTCTTTATTATCCTATTTTGCATTGCAGGGTGCTCTACAGTTTGCTTAAAGTTGGAAGAACCAGCTTTTTCGTCATATGGTAATGTTTAGTGAATAAAGATTCAATATATCTTCATATTGAGGAAAGATATTTGACGGGTATCTTTTAGTTTGGCTGTAAATGGTTTGACAGAAAAAGGGTATCATCATGTTCTTGAATAATGTGAAAAAATGAGATGTAAATTGATGATAATTGTTGAGTTGTTATAAAGGTGAGAATATGAAAGAAGGAAACGGGCAAGAGGAATTGCCATCATCACCATATAGGGTATTACAACAAATCTCTGAGGAAGCAGTGAGAGTTGCTGGTGAGGCATTGCAAAATGTTTACTCTAGTAGTAGTTCAAAAGTTGCCTCAACTGGGGTTGGACATAGAAGAAGTAATAGCGAAATAGTGACTTCATCTGTCCATAGAAGTGGAAGCAGTAACTTCTATAAATGGAAGTCTCAAATGCAAAGGGCTTTGAAGAATTGGGGTTCTACTTCACAGGAAGACAACTCCTTTTTATCCTTTAATCCTGAGGTTTTGGCTAATCAAAAGCGACAGTGGTATCAGCTTCACTCCAAAACATCGGTAATGCTTCCTTCATATTGGAGTCTTTACTGTTTGTAATTTTGTGTATGTCTCCCATCTTCTGGGACTACACTGGGTTTGTTGTTGTATAAGATACTTTATCATTGTACAACCTTTTGGAGGCAACATGGGTAATAATGTGTTGAATCTTGACATATACAGTTCTATGTTCCTTTTCTGTCCTGTAGTTCCTTTTTTTAAGTTATAAAATTCTTAATTTCTCTCAATGGCATGTTCAACGAAAAAGTACAACATGATTTGAGTATATTTGAAATCTAAAGCACATATTTGACTCTTTGTTTCTCTGTGTTTCTTAGCTTTAGGTGGAGAAAGCTTGGGAGTTGATATATAAATTACTCTTGTGTTGACATGTAGTGTTTAACATAGGAAGAGACTCCAGCGGCATCTCTATATTCTACAATACAGACTAGAATGACTAAGAGATATGGGGCTGAAGACTAAAATTATGTTAAAGTTTATTAAAGACGATTCTGAAAAGTTTGGACAGGAGATAGTGGGATAAAAAAGAGACAGGCCATCTTGATAAATCAACTCAAATCACGAGGATAAATAAACCAGAATGACTAAGAGAGAAGGGGATAAAGAAATGTGAATATTGAGATAGATGTATAATTTACAAGATTAGACAAGATAAGAAATGATTAATTTGATAGGAAGTGAAGTAGAACATATAGAGGACAAAATGAGAGAAGGCCGTTTGAGATGGTTTGCTCATGTTGGTGCACTTACATTAGGCCAATATTTGTTAGGACTCTGGTTTATCTATAGATTTTGCAGCCCGTCAGAAAATTTAAAGAACCTGTAGTATTAGAGAACCTATTTTAATGAAATGGGTCCAAATAGAGAGATGGATATTGAGGTACTCGACCCAACTACCTGACCTAAGTAGCTTGGGATTGAGGCGTATTTGTTATAGATGGATCTGTATTTTGAAGGCATATTTTTCGCTTTTGATATGGGTCTTCTTAATTGTGTTCTCAACACTTCCAGTTTTATTAGCTTCACTGTTGAACATGCATTTAAAGGAGGAGTAAGAAAAGTTCACAAGAATAATTGGGACAAAGTGTTCAAATTCCTAATAGGGGATATTGTTGGAATTTGACTTTGGTGGGAGTTGCGTCCAACTATCTTTAATGACTTAAACACTAGGGTTCCGCATGTTGGAGACCTTGATTCTTCACACGTGCATAATCTACTAAGGGAGTAGATGACCGTAGGGCCAAGGATCGTCAAATTTCGTTGAGAAATGAAAGAGATATTGGTCCACGAAGTAAAGTGTTTGAAGCATGAAAATGTGGTAGAGACCAATTCTCCCTCATCGGTGGGGAAGGAAGATTTGTTTAGTTTATAAGTCTCAAAATTGGCTAAGGGCTTGGGACCCCAAGGGTTAACCCATGTGTTTGAAGGAGGGAGGACCTAGATGTGCTTTGGTTCGAGGCTAAGCCCACACACGCCGCCGCCCGCCAGTCCGGTCCGGGCTCGGGTCGTGGGCTTCTTCTGATATTATCTTTTTGGACCCAAATTGTTTCATATTTACAGTTTGGTCCCTGAAGTTTCAAGTAAGATAAATTTGGACTTGTGCTTTTGCTGTTGATTTTGGAACGTTAACCTCCATTAATATGCACATCAATTCAGCCATTACTTGGCTGAATAACTCTCACTAATGGTCTAATCCTTTGCACATTAATTCAGTCATTCATTTTGTTGAATTACTACTCACTAATTGCCATTACGTGGCCAGTAACAGCAATTATGTGGGCAGTTGATGAGTCCCCTCCATGCACTATATAATGAAGCCTTTGGCTCACTTGTTGAGACTACACACACAAACGAAAAAGCAGAATTCTTCTTCCTACATACCAGCATCATTTCATTACTCAAAGTTCTTCAAAGTAACACTTGAGTTTCCTTTGCTCATTTGTTGAGTTGCTGTTTTATCTTGGGAGACTATTGTCCAGAACGTAGAAAGGATATATACGGGGCAATCTTGTCTTAAAGACAGAGTGCCATCACTCGACCCAACAAATCAAAGTTCTTGTAATCTCAGTTTCTTGTTTTCAGTTCATTGAAATTTCAGTTGTTGTAATTTCATTTTGTTGTAATTTCATTTTGTTGTAATACTTAGCAGTTACTCATTTACCGTTTCCTGCAACCATTGTAATCAAAAGATATTGCATTTAGCAGTTACTCATTTACCGTTTCCTGCAACCATTGTAATCAAAAGATATTGCATTAACGACTTGTACAGATGCACATGTATCCATGACAAACAAAGTTTCATATTTAGACGCAAAAGTATGAAGTATCTATGACAAGCTTGTATACTTTGCACATATTACTTATGGACATTCCCCTCTAGTAGTAATAGTTAGTTAGAGTATGTGTGTATATATATTTATATTCAGTAATTCTACCTAACTGTTTTGGCTTGAAACTAGCCTTCAGCTCTGACATATTAGATTACTCATGAAATTCGAAGGATCATATTTTACAAACAAACAAAAATTATGTGCAGGATTATAAGAAATATAAAGAGCCCGACGCTCTTTTTGAGCACTTTGTTATAGTCGGTCTTCATCCAGATGCTAATCTTGAGGATGTTGAGGATGCATTTGCCAGGAGAAAGAAATGGGAAGTACAGTTAGAATCATCTGACACGGTGGATTTCAGAATGCTTTCAAATTGTGGTCCTTCAGTTCCATCTCTAGAACCTCAGGTTTGTTTACTTGTATAAATATGCATATTTATGGTTTAGACTTTAGAAGTCAAATTCTGTTTATTAAACATGGGGCAGTTATGTGACTAGGGATAGCCTAGTGGTAAGGACCCTCAACCTTCAACCTTAAGAAAGAATCACTTTGGGCTCCTGGGTTTCAGTTGAGTTTCTTGGGGGTGCGGGGTAACTAGTGTCCAGAAAGATGCTCTAATAATATGTTTTGAAAATAGATAATTTTCTCATAATTAATAAAATAATTCAAAGCCAACTTTGTTTCACATCCCAAATTAATTCATTATATACAAATCAGTGCAGTCCTTCAGTGTGTTAGTCATAGAGAAAAAAATTGAATAGATGCTTTTCCCCTCAAAACATGGTCAAACCTTCTTCTTGATTCAACTGGCTTGGGATTGAGGCGTAATTGTTGTTGTTGTAAGTCTATTTTAGATATGATTTCAGGTTGTTAGCAAGCAGAAATATTCACGCTTCTTGATTCCCTTTATGTCGAGCTTCTAGTTATGAGTTTCAATTCATATTTTATATTACTATAAGTTGGTATTTTGTTTTACATCATGGTCTTTTGAGAATTATTTCAATTTTATTTGTTATTTGCTCATATAATATATTGAAGATCAGATTCTGCTCCTCTTTTAAGTTGGCAAAATGCTCTTTTTTCTTTTATTACTAGCAGGATAACAGTTGATGCTGTTTCTCTGGCAAAAGAGGCACAATTTTCTAATGTGATTAACTACTACTTTTTGTTTCCAAGTGCACTATCTTCTTATATCTAAAAGTGTCCGTTAGATTTCCTCTTATTGTCTTTTCCCTCCTCTCAGTTTAATGTTATCTAACTCTGAGTAACTCTCAAGCGGTTGTGTTCTTGATCAAGACTGATTGAGTTCCATCATGATGTATGTGTAGGTTTTTGTTGGGTTCGTGTACGCAGCGGAATTTGAAAATTTTGTGTTTCAAACCCAACAAGCGGCGAATTGTAGGATGATTATGTAGTAATATAAAACACGTCAATACATAACATGTATATAACCGTAATACTTTGATAGAATACTTACGGTTTGGAAACTCTGGAGTCTTTTAGTAATTTCCGAGGGTGCGCACGCAATTGATCCTCAACAGCAAGTTCCAAGAACTCCTATGTATACCTACTTCAAACAGCTAGGAAATTCGGCAGAGGTTCGAGAGAGAGTTTTATTCTAGGTCTCTAAGACTTAGAATAATATATGAATAATGTGTCTAATAATGAATGAGGAGGTACTCTATATATAGGTGAAATTAGGGCAAAGTTCAGATTTTGGGTGGGCTCAAAGCCTGACCCAAAACAAATTGTAGCAGGCCAATCTGATTTGGCCTGCTGCCCAATTAGCGTCGCGGCTCTGCCCATTGGGCCCGCGGCGCCTCACCCTTTTCACAAAATATTTTCAGCACATTTTAATTAAATCCAAAATCCAATCTTGCTTTATTAAATAATTTCCATCAAATAGAAATTATCTCATAGTTATTATTAATTTAAATATCTCGATTCCAAATCGAATATTTAACACTTTCTCAATACACCCTTAGATCGAAGAAACAATTGACATAGTGTTACCCTACATGTCTTCACATATCGACACTAATTATAATAGGCTCTACACGGAACTCCTAGACGGCGCCGTAAGACGAACTCAATATGTGAAGTATATTTACAGGAATCCAGTAAACTGAACCTCTATGTGGCAAGATAAAATCCTTTCATTCTCGACGCACTCGATCAAGCTTGGATTTGCCAAGTGTCTATCCAAATGGCCTGATCATTATATCTTATCTATATTGGTTGAGAACAAGACCATATTCTAGATATGTCTATTGCTTTGGCCAACGACTTAGTCAACCCAATATCACTGAGAAGCTTAGTGTTCTCAACGACTTAGTCAACCCAATATCATTGAGAAGCTGAGTGTTCTCTCGAATATACACTCGGGGAATGAATCCTAATCTTGGGTCAACTACCACCTTTAATCCACATCGTAATGTGCCCAATACAAGCCGTATCTCAATCTATAAGGCATTTGATCAAAGTATATTACTCTGTAGACAAGGTGTGTATTGACCTCAAGTCTAAGGACTTCTATCTCCCACACGCTGATCATACTTTAGACATGTATAACAAATAGTATATCAGCAGGGTATACCAATACTTCCAAAGTATCCTTGTGTCCATCACGAGTAGCCATTACTCGTAGCAGGTGAGACATGCTACGACATGTCGACTTATCACATATCATCGATATCCCATTCTCGATGATCATTAGTCGAGGCTATTTTAAGAGTTACGTTATAATATTAATATCTCACACTATTAATAACAACGTAACCTCTAGGGATGCATATTATAGAATATTACAAACAATCAACTAATAATTCAATTAATTACAAATGCCAAAATATTAATCTCCATTAATAATAATACGAACGTGTATAAAGTACATTTGTCCTAATATAGATTGTCAAGACATACTGAAAGTGATGGGTGATATTTATTGGTCGTACATTGTTGCTGTGTGTATGTATGTAAATATCCATTTTTGGCTCCAATAATTTACTTATATCTAAGTTATCCTTTTTCCTTCCTCTCTCCCAGGTACTCTTTAAGTATCCTCCTGGAAAGAAGCTAGCTATGCGTTTGAAGGATTTGGCAGCATTTTGCTTTCCTGGAGGTGTTAAGGTGTATTTTTTGCTGGTCTAATACTTTTCATCATCAGCGTATAACCTAAGGCATTCTACTTCTGAAAATTTTCCCATTCAGTCGAATTACTTTTCTCTCTTGCATACATGTTCTCATGTTCTCTTGTTTTGTCGCATCCGCAAATGTATCATTGTAATATTGCAATGGACAGTTGCAAATAGAAAATGCCTTGAGCTAGGATGACAACTAACTTTAAGTATGCAGGAAACCTTAGCACTACATCAATACATTGTTTTATGAAAGATCTACACTGTTTAGTTCCAAAAAGAAAAGTGATTCTCTCTCATTCATGTGTTTTCTTTGTAATCCAGGCACATGTGATGGAAAGGACACCGTCATTTAGTGAATTAAATGAACTGGTCTATGGGCAGGTACAGTAAAAAAAAAATTAGATCCTGCTTGAAATTATAATGCTTGTTTGCACCATATTATTTAATTATGCAGTAAGCATATAATTCTCTTCTTCATAGAAATAACTTATCTTTCCTTTATCTTCAGGAGCATTTAGGCAGAGATGACTCATCGTTCATATTTTCTCTTAAGGTAAGCCCAAAGAAAGTTTCTAAATACTTGACCTTTGATTTGTGATTAACACTTAGTTGATTGATTGAGAACTTTGGTGTTGTGCTCTTCGGTGCTATATAAGTTGATACATTGCCATATAGGTTGATACACGAGGGCTCCTCATATAGGGATATTAGGCTATGCACAAATATAACTAGGTAAGTAATTATCTTACAAACGAATACAGAATGTACTACAGTATTCTATGGAATATTACGGTACTATGATCTAGTCACATAGTAACAGAGAGTAAGGTTGCTAGTATTTCTATAACTTGAGCCCAAGATCATTGCCAAAGCTGGGGCCTTTTAAATAGAGTTAAGCAGATATTTGGATCAGGACAAAAAGGAATAACATAAACGAGGACCTCGAAATGGTGCCAAGGAGCTGGCCTTCTGGATGGTTTAAGTTCCTCAACTAGGCAGTAGATTCCATTTCTTGGTGTTTTCTAATACAACCATTTTGCGGTAGCTATTAACTAGGGAGAAGTACTTTTTTTACAACATCCTTGTGTGTAAAGGGACTGTAAAACTAGCCACTCTTTGATTACTCTAAGTGAAGGGCACCTTGACCTGGTTTCCTGTACTGTTGGTATTTCTTGCTCAATTTTTTTGATTTGGAGTTTACTTGGAGATGACTTTCTCTATTTGCCGCATGTGGTGTTCCTAATGTTATCTGTTAGCTTTTGATATTTGCCTTATTTTTTTTCCTAGTGTTTTATGTTTGGTTATCTGTCTGCCTGTGAGTTCATTTTAGTTCCTGTAATATGTTGAAGTTACCCTATGTGCTTTTCATCAGGTGGCAGACAATGCTACCCTTTATGGTGTATGTTTACATGTACCAGAAATTGTTCAGAGACCACCTGCTATCTATGTTTCTTCATCACCCCTTTCCCAATCATCAATTGGTCGCAGTCGGTTTTTGGTTTCTGCACGTCGCTGTTATTGTCTTCTAACAAGAGTTCCCTTATTTGAATTGCACTATGAGATGTTGAACAGGTTAGCCTTAATTTCTTTTCATCAGCTATGGATAAAGCTGAATATTGAATATTCTATGCCATTGACTATACTATATTCATTTGATTGCAGTGTAATTGCACAAGAGCGTCTGAATAGGATAACACATTTTGTTAGTGAAATAAATCTCACTGATTTTATCCCCTCTGCATCGAAAATGAATGATGCATCAATTGCAAGCGTTGATTCCTCTTACAGGGATGATGAAGCAGATTGGACAGCTTCTGCAATACCAGTTGACAGTGCAATTGCTCTTACTGCTGCTGCAGCTGGGATAATTGATGACGATGAGGTTCCCTCATCATCATCAAAGTGGGAAGTTTCTTCGCCTGTAAGTGTCACTGCCAGTGAGGCATCAGATCATAGTCAAACAAGAGGATTTGGTAAGGATGGGGGAAGGAACATCCATTATGTTGATGATTGTGTATCTGAAGCCTCAGAAGTTCGATCTGATAGTACTGAAAGGGTTTATGGAATTCAAGACAATTACCGAACCCCTGAGAGTGGGCCTTTTGTCTTCTCGAAAGTCCATTCATTGGAGAGTCTTGGAAGCTTTGAATCCTTATTTAGGTGGATTAAATTTTTAATTTTTGTATTCTTTCTTCTATTACAGGATAGTAGAGTTGACTAAATTTCTGGTACTAGGGGTCTATTCAATACGAAGGAAAATGTTTTCCATGGAAAATGCTTTTTTGGAAAATGTTTTCGAGGGAAATAAGTGTGTTCCTTATTTATTTTCTTGTGTTCGATACGTAAGCAAAAAATATTACCCTAAAAGTATTTGTGGAATGCCACTTGTGGAACTTGTTTTCCCTACTTCCACTGGGGAAGTCATTTTCCTCATTTTTAAGGTACTTGTTTTCCTAGTGAAAATGTTTTCCAAAAATTTTAGAAAATTGAAAAACATTATGGAAAATGTCTTCCTCCATACCGAACACACCCTAGGTGTCACTTGTTTCTTGTCTGAATCGAGTCAGATCTTTTATTCAGTTTCCTTTCTTGTTAAATGGAGCATTATTGTATTCTTCTTGTTTCGTCTTTATCAGTTATCCAGCATATACGTGAACCATAAACATTTCCCCGCATATTGTACCACTCAATCTAAATTAGTCAATAAGTTGTTTTTTTGGCAGTTCATCAAGAAGTATGGCATCCGAGGAAGAGGATGATGACTTATTTTTCAGCAATGAAAAGGATGCTGGGTGTGAGATGATAATGGAGTGGGCTAGAGTCTGTAGTCTTCTTTTCCACTCACAGAAATTCATGTTCGTGTTTGATTCACCTATGAGTTCCCACCTCGTCTAATTACTTTATTGGTCCCTTGTGTAGGAGAATAAGTATGATTTGCTGCAAATAGTTTGTAGTTATCATTCCTTGCCCCTTCCACCAAGAGGAAGTAAGATCATTTTTCAGCCACTCAAACATCTGCAGGCTATTGAATACGAGAGAATTTCAGTTTCTGAACTTGGAATTAGTGAGAAACATCTGGGTACAAGAATGAATGATCCAGATGATGTTGCAAAGGTTAGATCATTTCTAATTCGGTTTTTTGGAATTGAAATTTTTTTCTTTCTAAATGTGATGGAAGTTATTATTTTCTTAGGTAAATTTCCATTTAGCCACTGCTGAGGAAGCTGTTGGACTATCTATATGGACAACTGCAACAGTATGTCGTTCACTTTCAATTGAGACTGTAAGATTTTCCTGGCTCAACAGTTCTTAAGATTTGTGTATTATGCTATATTCACATGGCTTCCCATCTTTAATGTATGCAAAAGCGTACACAAACACGTTTCATTTTCTTATGGGTGGACCCTTCGAAAAATTTCTACCTGGATGTGCAACTGCTATTATGGGAAAAATTCACACACAGAAAAAGAGAAAATGGCCGTTGTCTCTTTTAACATCTCCATTTTTTAAAATAAGTTCCGTGTTGAATAGATAGTTGGGCTAATGAGATGGAGGACTATGGTTGAGCGAATTTGATACTTTCTACATGTTTTTTGATACCATCTCGGTGTAATATCAATTAAAAACTTTATGATTTATCAAAGTAGAAATTCCATCTTTTGACAAGCTTGAGACACGATTAGGACATGTGCATGTCTATCATTTCCATGTAGTTAAGTAATGAAAATAATCTAGTCACATTTAATCTGTCTGCACTTGGTAAATTTCGCTGCGTATGATTGTGAACTTCAAACGACATTATTTATTCAGTTTGACAAGTAGTTCTTCTTTCAGGTATTGGCCTTGATCACTGGTGTGCTTCTCGAAAAACAAATGGTTATTGTGTGCCCCAATTTGGTAATTTTATCTTGCAATCCATATGCTTTTGGAATTTCTTGAGATTCCTGAACATTGCTAAATCTGTGATACCTCAGAGCCTTATTCATTTTCTTATTTTGCAACAAGTACAGGGTGTTCTATCTGCTGTGGTGCTGTCTCTGATCCCCATTATTCGTCCATTTCAATGGCAGAGTTTATTCTTACCTGTACGTTCTGTAACATAGCAATTACTTCTCAGCCTCGTAATTTAATGTCTGTAATCTTTGTTGATGTTTGCTCTGCTGTTGAATCATTAATGATCACGGAAGGAAAAGAGCTGTCTACCGCTGTCATAAAGTTGCATATTTTCACATCCTTTTTTTCTTTCATGGATGACACCTTTTGTATATGTTTTCTCCATCTCTATGCTTTTCACGAAAAGATTTTACTGTCTTAAATCTGAAGAAAAAAAATATCAAATCCAAAATCTCTCTTGTATGAAACAAGGGACAAGTTTGCAAATTCTATTATGATTGTTGGATTCAGCCATTCCATATGTTTGATTGTGCAGTGTAAGTTTACTAAAATTTTATTCAAATATCAATATTCAAAAGAAGACCTCTTAAAGTCTGTTATTATCAGGTACAATAATTACTAATATTGGAATTGTCAAGACTTTACTGCTATTATTGATCATAGGAGAAAACTAAATATACATGTCTCTCTGTGTGTGTGTGTGTGTGTGTGTGTGTGTGTGTCTTTACAAAATCTGTACTCACATTCGCACAGGTTATATTTCTTCTTTCCTCAAGTTACAACCATCAACTGACTTTGTTCTTTAATTTCAGATTTTGCCTGGGAAGATGCTTGATTTCCTTGATGCTCCCGTACCTTTCATTGTGAGTCTTTTTTCTGTTTCCTCATCCTTCTACTTCATGAAGTTCTTCTACAGTTTTATTGCAATCTTAAGACTGTCCAACTATAACTTATGCTATATATTTTGTTGGTGAATTGTACATTCTATCGTACTAGACGAGTCAATTAAGTGCCGGAAGTAGTCAAATGAATATGCTTTCTCTTTTCTCTTCTGATTTTAGTATCTGTTTGACATCCGCATTAATGTTCTTTCACATATACGTGTTCACAAAGCACTGGATGCTAATTGACAGTTCCAGCGTGGCTGCGTAAAGTGGGAAGTTTGAGAATAGCTTTGTGGCGTGCCTACTGTCCATGTAAGATAATGTGAAATCTCTTAATTTTTAGGTGGACTAGCTGATATCTCCTTCCAAATAATGTGGTTTAAAAAAGGAAAAAGTTGGTTAGGCATCCCTCTATTATTTTTCAGTGGGATTAGGAACTATTACTTATTAGAATTCGACGAAAGAACTGAAGTGCTAAAAGACGGAAACATAAAGAATTAACTAGGTGATTTTTTCCTATATGCTAAGCCTTGGTGAGTAGAATTACCCGGTATATATGCTCGTGAGAGGTAGCAGACTAGCAGTTATCCGGGAATAGTCGAGATACGTGCAGATTGGCCCAGACACCACCGTTATAAATAATAAAAAGTTCTCTTGAGAACACTCCCCCAATGAGGTAAGCGGAAAATGGTAATTTAGTTTCAAGACCTACAAATACTTGCATGCATGAGTGTGATAATGGAAGATGAAGTCAACTTTATGTGATGCATGGAATGTCAAGCCAGTCAAGACTAGTTGAACCGCTGCACCATTGAAGAGTTATAGTTTTCATATTGTTAAGAAAGCAGACCTTGAGCCTAACTCAAGCGTAATAGCTACTAATGAGATAAGGATTATTCAAGATCATGTAAAGAAAATACAACTCACCCTCAACGATTCTGAGACACTTTAACATGCATAACTGCACGAACTCATTGTATTCTCCTAGCAGTAGCTAGTTTGATATGGTTTACCTTTGATTCTTCAAAAACTGAGCTATTCAGCAAGTTAAATAGCCTTGAAGCGGCAGTTAGTCCGGGATAATCGATGAGGTTGAAAGCCAACCGTTGAATTTTGTGGTATCTGAGAGTGCCATCTCTTAGCCGTCTTCTTTGTGTTTCCATTTGTCTATTTTTGTAAGTAACATATTGGTGTCAATAAATTCGGCCTACAGTAGGATTCTCTTTTGTACTTGGAGGAGAAACTGCAAATCATATTCTCAATTCCGCTGTCTTCTTTGTGACCAATGAATGGCAGGTTGGCCTGCAGCACAAACCAACTGATTTGAAGATGAAAAGCGCTAATCTTGTCCGTGTTAATGTAACCAAAGATCAGGTTAGTTGATTGTAGTTATAGTTCATGATTGTAATGTAACCAAAGATGCTTTATATTTTTCTTAGCTTGTGCTTTCCTGAGCATATAAATTCTTCTCAATATTTCTGAATGCTGTTTAATGTAATGATACTAATATCATGGGATTTATGCTACAAAATGGGTTATGTATTGCTAAAACCTTAGCTTTCAAACTTTTAATCTTGTTATTGTTTTGTTGGGGCTGCAGATAAAATCTTGTTACTTGCCTCTACTTCCTCGACGTAAGGAGCTTCTATCAGAACTGCGGCCAATCCATGCCAGATTGTCACGTGAAGACTCTGTTGCTCAACGCCGTCCTATATACAGATGCAATGAAGTGCAGGTATCTGTCATTATTTAACTTCTTTTAATTTAGCTCTTAGCCTGAGATTTGAATACCATGGTCATTGTCAAGTTACTAACTTTTTCTAAGGGTGTGTTTAGTATGAAGGTAAATGTTTTCATAAAGAATACCTTTTTTGGAAAATAAGTGTAATTCTTACTTATTTTCTAGTGTTTGGCATGTAAGCAAAACAATATTGTCCCAAGAGCATTTATATGTAATCTAAGAAAACATTATGGATGGGGGTGGGGTGCGAGTTTGGGGGTGCGGAGGGTGGGATTGTCAAGGGGTGGGAAGGAGACAAGGCCACTTATTGGAACTTGTTTTCCCTACTCTCACCGAGGAAGTCATTTTCCTCATTTTTAGGGATCTTGTTTTCGTAGAAATATTATTTTGACTAACCAAACATGGGAAAATTGGAAATACTTTCCAGAAAATGCTATCATCCACACAAAACACACCTTAAGTGTTCCAAATTTGAGTATACTTTATATTTATAGCCCATCACTTCTTCAGGTAATTTGAAGTAGATTGTTTTCACGTCCTGGATGATAATTTTAGAAAACGGCTCGACCTGCCCACGTTTTTCTACCTTTTTCTTTGGTCAGGTAAAGTAAAAAATTCTTTATACAGCCTCAAGAAATGTTATGTCAGGTGAAAGATTTAATGAAAAAAGGTCTTTTGTACCGCATAGTTTACATATTGTACAAATGGTGCTTGTGTCATAGCTGCCTTTTCTGGATTGTTTTAATTCTTTTTCTACGGCAGGTTTTTCTCCTTTTATGTTTTTTTTGGTGTTAAATTATGACTAATCTGCAGGCTGAAGCTGCAGCACAATTCTTGACTGTTATGCGGCAGTATTTGGAGTCTCTTTGTTCGGATTTGAGGTCTCATACAATAACTAGTGTACAATCAAACAGTGACCGGGTATGATGGGTTTCCAATTGATCCCGCAATCTTTTGGTAGGTTGATCTGGAAACGAGTAGTACGAGTCCACTTACCTTTTATTATTTTGCAGGTTTCGATACTGCTAAAGGATAGCTTTATTGATTCTTTTCCTGGTAGAGATCAACCTTTTGTGAAGGTAAATCAATTTTTCTGTTATCTGTATGCCAGTTATTTAATTTGCTTTTCATTTACACTTTGCCTGCTCAACCTTTTCTCGTATGTAGTGAAGTGGAGTATTGAGCTATTGTTATTAATCTGTATTCCAAAAAACCAGTAAACAATAAACACTGAAAATAAACAGAATCAGTGTTGAAAAAATAAGAATAATTTTTCAGAATATAATCGAGCCCACTTAGTTCAAAGTGTGTCCTTAAGGAAATTATTCCCCTCACAGTACTCGAGGTTGATGGAATATCCCCTCCCAGGATAGAACGATTATCTTACCAGAATAGTAGTACTTCAAACTCTGGTAGCGGCGAACCACTCAACAGTAGTATATCACACAGAATTTATTCGTGCAGAAGAAGAAGAAGATTTTGTAGTTCAGAAAATTAGTAAGTAATATTCTGAGGAATCAAACGAATTTATAGCCATGGAAGTACTGTTTCTGAAGGTTTGCAACCTTTCTGAACAGCCACTGAAAATGGTGGGAAATTTAAATAAGGAAAAGAAATCGGGTCGCGGGTCAGACACGCGGATCCGGCCGGGTCGCGGGTCAGGGTCACTAATGGGTAGGATTGGATAAGTTAATTAATTTAATTAAATAATGATTAATTAAATAATTAAAAATTAAAGAAAATTTGGTCCAAAAAGATTATCAATCAATCAGATCATCCGAAGCTGAGCCGAGCGAGCGACGACGACGGCGCGAGGGGTCCTTGCCCCCTCAACCCTTTTACTGACAAGAAGGAGTAATTCTACTTATAAGTAGAAGAACTTTTCTTTCCACTACCGATGTGGGACAGATGCTTATTTTATAAAGCAAGAGGGAACTCCCACTTTTCTTTCCACTACCGATGTGGGACAACTCCCACTTTTCTTTCCACTACCGATGTGGGACAACTCCCACTTTTCTTTCCAATCATTTCCCATTCACCAATATCAATACCCAACAGCTATATGGAAGACTTTGGGTAGGCTTAAATTTTCCAAGAGTGAAATGTCAGTTCCGTTAGGTGTATAGTCTAAGTTGTTCTATTTTGTAATTGAACTAGGTTCAGAAAGATAAAGAATATTGTTCGAGAGCAAAACAACTTAGACAAGTTGTCAGCGCTCTGTGTAAAAACAAGAACATGTTTTTTCCCATGCCATGCATATAACATTCCATACACAAGGAGTGACCTAAGCTAATTTCGGTTTGGTCCATATATATGATGTTTTTTTATCGTGACTCGTAAGGTCATTGTCGGGTTAGTGTTCAATAACCCTCTTCTTCCCTAGCAAGTCTTCCTTGAGTCAGATTATTAGTCCATCAATGCAATATCGCTGATGGGTTCGTGTTTGGTGTGTGTGTGTGGGGGTTGGGGGGGGGGGGGGTTGCACTAGTTACATTAACAGATCTATCATCACTTGGGGTACAAATAGCAAACCAGACTTCTATATGTAGAATAATTTCTAATCATCATCTGTTTCACATTCTTGTGATAAACTCGAACCTTTTCCTTGATACGTAGTTCATCTTTTTTCGAGTAGGCTGATGTTATGCAACTTTTTGTGGATACACAACTTTTTACCACAAGAAGTTCATCTTTTTTCGAGTAGGCTGATGTATAATCTCATTGATATATTCTCTTATTTGTTATGCAGCTTTTTGTGGATACACAACTTTTTACCGTTTTGTCAGATGCTCGTCTTTCAACCTACGAGAACGAGTAGTATATTAGCAAAAAAAGACGTTCTCGAGAACACGGGCACATTACTGGACTAACTTTTTGCAGTTGTATGTTATGGTATACCAATACTGTAGCATAGTAAGGTGCTTTGCACGGGCTGAAAGGAGAGACTTTATTCAGGCATGATTACAATAACATTGACGGTTCTTTCCTCCAAATTTTGAATGTAGTTACTATCATAGGAGAACTGGTGGTCTGAATAGATCGATGAATTGGATTTTTTAATAACATGATCGGAAAAGTGAGAAAAATAGCCTGGAAGAAGATCATCATCCCCACCTTTTTTGTGGGATTGATAGTCGAAAGGCTGTTAACTTATATGACTTGAAAATGTGTAATTGTAATTAGTTGTCATGATTTAGCATGAGTTACTACTTTATACAGAATTCCTATGTTATACTCTTGTACTTGGCTATTTATGTTGGAAACTAGCTTCAAAGTTTTAAAAGTTTGTGGAGAAACAAAGTTTTATTTGTTCAAAAAGTTTTCCACTATTTGTTTCTTTTTGGTATTTACAAATATTTCTCAGTTTTCAAAACTGATTATGCTCAGTTTCTATACAAACAAACTTTAGTATTTACGAAACACTTTTGGATTTTTCAAAACTAACTTTTGGGTTTTTCAAAACTGATTGGTTCGAATTTTCAGAATTGAATTAAGGAGTTCACACCTTGTTTTCATCTGTAAAAGGAGGCTTTAACTAACTGATTGAGGAGAAGAAAAAAGAATTTGTTTTGTTTGAGTAAAAGGATTTCAGTTACTCCATCCGATCTTTGTGAGTGCACACTTTGATTGGCGTTGTGTTAATCCTAGAGGACGGCCGCCAGAGACAGCTTGCTTCGAGGCTAGGCGAAATCATCATTTAGGACAATGGTCTGTCCACGGCACAACAATCCTATAAGATCTTCCCTTTGTTCTGTGATTGATTATACATTAATATTCCAACAATTTATTCAGACATTTTGGTCCTACTTATATGTGATCGTTTTGTACTTTTATTGTTGCTGAAAAGGAAAAGAATTTTTGTTATAAAAAACTTATGATAGCATAGATAATATTTACACTATCTCAATTTACCAATTATAACATATTATTATTGTTCTATTTTCGAGGTTAAGAGTTGCCTATTATTGTAGGCCAACTTACCTATTGGTAAACAGAATTGGGATAAAAACATTTTGGTCCCTCGGTTGTTGATAAACTTTGATTTTGATCCTTATGATATAATTCATCACATTTAGCCTTCAATTGATTAAAATATATCATTTTCTATCCCATTATGTAGGAAATATATTATACTTGGACTATTTTTAAAATATTATCTTCAAATATAGATTAAAAGTTAAGCTTAACATAAAACGAGTAATTGATAATTCCAGTAAATTTACAATCAGAGATAAAAGTGTATATTTTAATTAATTGAGACTAAATAGTAATTCACCAACGGAGAGACCAAAAATAATATTAACTTAAATTGAAAGGGAGATCATTTTCTATACACTGACAGCCTTTTTTACATTTGAATCAAAACAATTTTTTTTATATTATCAGTATATTATAACCTGTTAACAGTAGGATAACCTCTCTCATTTTTCAAACTTACCTAATTATTATTATGAATAGTTACATATGACAACATATAGTAAACAAAAGGAGCCTCAAATGGCCTGTTCCAATTATCCTTAAAAGAAGCTGGCCTAGCGTGACTCAATTCAATGCTCAAATGCAACTAACAACTTATAAAAAGCAATGGCGAAGTGGAGCGTGTGCTATAAAAAATTCACTAGTATTTAATTTTGTAAACATAAGAACGTATTAAATTAACAGACATTTTCAGGTTCTAAAATTTCTTTCTATTATATTTTGAAAGTAAACTAAAGAAAATAAAAAAAATAAAACTGAAAGTTTGTAGCAAGAACAAATTAAAAGAGCTTGAGAATATTTCTACAACTTTTTGAAATCTTGATCAGCACCTCGTGAAGAGGAGCTCTTAAATTTCACGAGTTTCTTATTCTATTACACAAATATGTCTCAAAATTCCAATTTTGAATTCTCTACAACCCCTTTAAATAGCCCATCAAATATTTCAACAAACATGCATTATTCCACTCCAGTTATATAACTTATAATTCCAATGGAACTCAATTTTCAATTCTATTTTCTCTGTTTCCTTCTTTGTTTTATTCCCATGCTACAAGCTCAAAATTTGCAAACTTACATAGTACAACTACATCCACATGCATCAACAATAATACCTTTTAGTTCTAAGCTTCAATGGCACCTTTCATTTCTTGAAAATTTCATTTCATCAGATGAAAACTCGAGTTCTCGCCTTTTGTACTCTTACCATTCTGCATTTGAAGGTTTTGCAGCTCTTCTATCCGAAAATGAGCTCGAGGCACTGAAGAAATCAAATGATGTGTTATCCGTGTTTCCGGAGAGAAAGCTTGAGATTCAGACAACTTACTCTTACAAATTCTTAGGACTTAGTCCTACGACGGAAGGTATGTTACATAGTTTGTAATATATATAAAGTGGGATTGTCTAGTGTCGGAAGACAAAAATGAGTTTAAAGGTTTTATTTGTTATAGGGAATTAAAAAAAAAGCTCGAATGTCATACTTAAGATTTAAACTTGTGAATTAAGGCAATTCTTGAACCCCTTTTACCACTACACTAGAATCATTTCTTATGTCAACATGATTCAACAGTTCATATATAACAAAAGAGATTGCTTTTACCCTGTTTGTGTAGTACAATGTTCCAACTAAGAAGATTCAATTGAATCCCTAAGCTCCCTTTAACTCCGCTACTGGATACTTTCTATGTGTTGCATTTAATACTTGAATTATTAACTTTGAATTTAAAGGGCATGTTTGTCATAGCCTTCTTTCAACTCAATAATTACTTGGTTAAGTCAATCTGCAGTATACAATGTACTTTTTGTTATATCTTAAAGGGACTTATATAGTTACCCGAACAGTATATAGACATTATTTTTTTTAGGAAAATTTGTTTTCGTGCCTCGGACCCTTTCTTCTTACTTTCTTTAATTCTTTTTTATATAATTTTTTTGCTAACAAGGTACATGGTTAAAGTCTGGATTTGGTCGAGGAGCGATCATTGGAGTTCTTGATACTGGAATTTGGCCAGAAAGTCCAAGTTTTGTTGATCATGGGATGCCTCCTATTCCAAAGAAATGGAAAGGTACCTGCCAAGAAGGACAAGACTTCAATTCTTCCAATTGCAATCGCAAGCTTATAGGTGCAAGGTTCTTCCACATAGGACACATGGTGGCGTCAATGTCATCAATTTCGCAAGATTTTATGGATGAATATATATCGCCTCGAGATTCTCAAGGCCATGGTACACATACAGCATCTACTGCAGGGGGAGCTCCGGTTCCAATGGCGAGTGTGCTTGGAAACGGAGCAGGAGAGGCTCGAGGAATGGCCCCGGGGGCCCACATCGCGATATACAAAGTTTGTTGGTCCAGTGGTTGTTATAGTTCTGATATACTTGCAGCTTTGGATGTAGCTATTAGAGATGGAGTAGACATATTGTCACTTTCACTTGGTGGTTTCCCTGTTCCACTATATGAGGATACTATTGCTATTGGCAGTTTTCGCGCTATGGAGCGTGGAATTTCAGTTGTATGTGCTGCAGGAAATAATGGTCCAGGTGAAAGTTCAGTAGCAAATGAAGCTCCTTGGATTTCCACTATTGGTGCTAGCACACTTGACAGGAAATTTCCAGCAATAATTCAGCTAGGTAATGTTACATTTTGTTTATATGTAAATAACTAATAAATAAAGTATTTTGAATGAGTAGTTATTTGCGCTTTTTCATATTTTCAAACAGGTAATGGCAAATATGTGTATGGAGAATCCATGTACCCCGGGAAGCAAGTTCATAATTCTCGGAAAATTCTTGAGCTTGTTTATCTCAAAGATGGAGATAATGGAAGTGAATTTTGCTTGAGAGGGTCTCTTCCAAGAGAAAAAGTCAATGGAAAAATTGTAGTATGTGATCGCGGAGTTAATGGTAGAGCAGAGAAAGGACAAGCCGTTAAAGAATCAGGTGGTGTTGCCATGATCTTAGCAAATACAGCAGTAAATTCGGAGGAAGATTCTGTCGATGTTCATGTCCTTCCAGCCACATTGATCGGTCTAGACGAATCAATTCAGTTGCAAAGTTACATGAACTCAACACGAAAACCAACAGCTCGAATCATATTTGGAGGAACAGTTATAGGAAAATCTAGTGCACCTGCTGTAGCACAATTTTCTTCAAGGGGTCCAAGTTTTACTGATCCTTCAATTCTCAAACCTGATTTGATTGCTCCAGGTTGGTTTCTATTGAACCTGCAATTCTTTATTTAAATCATAGATATACATATGTGAAAAGGAAAGGCCTTCCTTGGAGAAACGGTAAAGCTGTCTATGTATGACCTATAGGTCATAGGTTTGAGCCGTAGAATCAGCCATTGATGCTTGCATCAGGGTAGACTGGCTACATCACACCCTTTGAACGTGAACGCAGGATGCTTCGTGCACCAGGCAGCCCTTTTGTATAAATGTGAAAAACTAGTAGTAATAATTAGTGTAATGTTATGTTTTGAACCTATATCTTCAAAGAACTCAGAACCTATATCTGCTCCAGGTGTCAACATTATCGCTGCTTGGCCACAAAATCTAGGCCCCAGTGGCCTGCCTGAGGATTCAAGAAGAGTAAACTTCACTGTCTTATCAGGAACTTCAATGGCTTGTCCTCATGTTAGTGGAATTGCTGCATTACTCCATTCAATTCATCCTAAATGGTCACCAGCTGCAATCAAATCTGCGCTAATGACGACTGCAGATACAATGAATCACCAAGGAAAACCAATCATGGATGGTGATATGCCAGCTGGACTTTTTGCAATCGGAGCTGGACATGTAAATCCTGCAAGATCCGATGATCCCGGATTGATATATGACATTACTGCAAATGACTATGTCACTCACCTTTGCAATCTCGGGTACAGATACTCGGAAATCTTTAGTATTACTCACAAGAATGTTAGTTGCCACGACGTTTTGCAGAAAAACAGGGGTTTTAGCCTAAATTACCCCTCTATTTCCGTAATCTTTAAGGCAGGAAAAACAAGAAAGATGATCACAAGGAGAGTGACAAATGTGGGGAGTCCTAATTCAGTTTACTCAGTTGAAATTGTGGCACCAGAAGGAGTTAGAGTGAGAGTTAAACCGCGAAGTCTGATATTTAAGCGTGTAAATCAAAGTTTAAATTACAGAGTTTGGTTTATATCAAGGAAGAGAATTGGGACTCAAAGGAGAAGCTTTGCAGAAGGGCAATTGATGTGGATCAACTCAAGAAATAAAGACCAGAAAGTTAGAAGTCCTATTTCAGTTGCATGGGCATCAAAGAAGTGAAGGCTGTGGGCCTGTGGCTATTTTTATAAGTATGGAAAATAGTCAAGTAACCTATGTTAACATATTATGATAGTGTAAAAGTTCTTTATACTGTCAGAGTACGTTAAGTTAATTCTATTACTATATTGTAGAAGCACCATAGTTTCATTGTCTTAGTTCTAAACATTAAATTAGGATTCTATGACTATTGTAATAGCACCAAAGTTCCATTGTCTTAGTTCTAAACATTTAATTAGGATTTGCAAATCATAAACTTAGCATGAAACTGATTTACCACGTAGATTGTTTCTTTAAATTGTGAAATGTTGTGGTTGGTGGTAATTACTCTTCTACCTTAGCTTTAAGGTCTCAAACCCGAGCACTGAGAATATAATATCTTTGATGGGGAGCGTTTTACTCTCAAAGTGAGATTTTCTGTGACACACAACTTAGGAAAAGTGTCTCATATTAGCAAAATACAGGAGTGATGCTTGGTATATAAGTAAGCAGAGCTTACACCCTAGTAACGCGTTTTAAAGGTGTGCGTCTAGGCCCAAAGCGAACAATATCAGTAGTGGGTTGATCTTTTACGGATTGAATGTAAAGCCCCCTAAATTTTTCAACGCTTAAATTTTGGTAACGACGAGTTTAATGACATTATTAATGCACCGAGAGGTATAAAGACTCACAAGGCCTAAAGGAAGTGTTCCGAATGTATAAAGTGTTCATGGTATGAGTTGAAGAAATAATTGAAGTGGCTATTACATACATTACATACTCTCTCCTTTCCATAATAAATGGTATTTTTAGCTTATGCACACCCTTTAAGAAATTACTAATTTTTAAAAAATTATGAATATTTTTACTAACTTACCCTTAATTATGCATTGAAAAAGAAAGTTACTTGATGATTCTTGATTATGTAAATAAGGGTGATTTTAGAAAAATAAGGTCAATTTCTTCTTAAAATCCTAAAACACCACTTATTTTAACAAAATAAAAAGTCTAAAATACTATTTATTTAAGAACGGAAGGAGTTTAATGTTTGGATAATTAATTGTCTTGGATGAAAATTATAAAGGTGGAGATGGTTTTGGGGAATGAAAACAAAAACAAGTAAACTAGGGTAGTGCAAAAATTTGAGGAGGCAAAAGTTGATTGAAATAAAAGTTTTCAGTGACCTGCTAAGAGGTGTCATCAAATCATATATAATATAAAGCTGGGAAATAAATAAATGATGTGGCGCCTCTCTTTAGCTAAGGATCCTACTTATTTTTTCTCATTTTTTTTTTATAATTTCTCCTATTTCTCTATTTTTTTACTTTACAAGAATAAATATATTAATTACTCCTCCATTCATTCATATTCTTTAATGTAAAAAACTTAATGGTTTCCATTACTCCCACGACTTTCTATTACCATAACCTCAAAATAATTAGTCTTTGTTTTCATTACTCCCACAACTTTTTATTACCATAACCTCTAAAATAGTCATGTGTTTATTATTTGATATTCCATATTGTAGACCTATAAATAGAGATATTGTAAGATTTTGTTGCAAAAATAAATGATCACATTAGTCAAGAATGTCACCCTTCTAAAGCATCAGATATTGTAAATTCATATTTTTTGTTTCGTGAGATCATACCCAAGATTATCCTTTCATTCCATATTTGAAGTATATAGTAATGTTGTTATATTTACTACAATATTTTATTCTTGCTTTAGTTTGGCTTGAAAAGGAAGGAGGCGGAGACTCTTGAATGGTGATCGACTTGTAGGAATGGATAATATCAACAAGAGTTCGAAAAATTATGAATTGATTCCGTATTTTTTACTTCTATTTTTTTTATGATTAAGGTTGTAAGGATGATGTGTATTGTATTATTTTTTTTTTTTTTTTTCATATTCTTTATAATTTCTCTTTAGCTTGATTGTTATATTAATTTTTTATTGTCGTAAGTCTGTAATTTCTTTTGGTTCAAAATAGTAACTTATGACTTAGGAAGTCTATTACTAACACCCAAACATTTTGCTCTATGAAATCAATTGTGCGTCTGGTATTTATATTGAAACGGCCAAGTGAGTGTATTTTCCCCCTATTTTACTTTCTTTTTTATGTAAGGATATATATATATATATATATGGTAAGCACCTCTTCTATTTATATTATATTTAATAAATTATTAGTGTTTTTATAACTGCGAAAAACGCGAATAAATTCACTAGTAGCAATTAAGAGGGGGGGGGGGGGGGGGAGATCATTGTCCAAAAGCAGCGACAATGACAATGCTAATTAGATGCGGAATAAATGCTGATTGCAACTTCGACCGGCTAC
Organism: Anisodus tanguticus; assembly: GCA_034509755.1. Classification (NCBI taxonomy): domain Eukaryota; kingdom Viridiplantae; phylum Streptophyta; class Magnoliopsida; order Solanales; family Solanaceae; genus Anisodus; species Anisodus tanguticus. The sequence continues at coordinate 34,248,464 of CM067562.1, forward strand.
GAAGATTAGAATTCTTGGATTAATAATAACTGATATAGCGTAGGATATATGAAGGCTTCTAAGGTAATTTTTGGAAAAAAGGTTAAAATATGCTATTGAACTATCAAAAATAGCTCATTTATGTCACTCGTCAATAGTTTGTCTCATTTATGTCACCATCGTTACCAAAATGGCTTATTCATGTCATTCATTAACGTTAGTTTTACAATACCATATATAGCATATGGCCTGTTGTGAATCATATTTGATATTTAAGCGGAGAAGGGCGGAGGTGCGCACCATTATCAACCAAGTTTTGAAGCTGAAAACGATAAATAGTGAATAAAAAAGAAAAAGTGAAATGATATTTTTTTAACACTAAATACTTGTCATTCCCGATATAAGTATCGCGATCTGTAAATTTTTCAGATTTTGACGTGTTAATTTGGTTCGAGGTGCTGTATTTTTATTTCATGCTAACACATATACAAAGCTGTTAGATTATACAGTAGAAATGTTCCTATAATTACAAAATTGAATCTGAAATCAAACCATTATTAAGGAATTTTTTTGGGAAGAGGGTGTGTTCTTATCGTTAATTTCAAATTTGTTTACTTGCTGATAGATTATATGTAATTATATTTAGTGATTTGGAAAAGATTGTTAGTGATTTGATATTAGTTAGGTGTATAATTAGTTTTTATAATTGTAGCCTAGAATCAATATTGTACATTATGTATATAAGCTAAGTAGCTAATGAAAATAATCAAGGGATTATTCTCTTTCATGATATCAGAAGTCTATAGCAAATCTTCCTCTCCTCCCTCATCACTAAATTTCCACCGTGCCCTACTCGGATTTCCCTCCCCTCCGCCACCCATATTTTTCTCCCGTCAGCCATGCCTGACACAAAGAATACCTTTCATTCTGCTCTTGCAGTCTTCAACATCAAGAACAACATCTCTATCGTCCATGAAATGGAGAACGTCCAATATGCGACATGGGCGGAGCTCTTTAAAATTCACGCAAGGTCTCATAAAGTCCTCCATCACATCGTCAAACCGAAAAAAGGCAAGGAGAAGGTGCCAATCACCTATGATGACATGGAGTTTTGGGCAACCCTTGATGATACGGTCCTCCAATGGATTTATTCCACCATCTGTACGGACCTCTTGCATACAATTATCGAACCCGACGCAATGGCGATGGAAGCTTGGAATAGGTTGCGTGATATATTCAAAGATAACAAAAATTCTCATGCCGTAACACTTGAGCAAGAATTCTCTCATACAACTATGGAAGATTTCTCGAATGCCTCCACATATAGTCAAAGGCTCAAGGAATTGTCGGATCAACTCAAGAACGTCGGAGCACCGGTCACGAATGATCGTCTTGTTTTTCAAATGGTTGCGGGCCTCACCGAAGCTTATAATGGGGTTGGAACTCTCCTTCGCTAAAGCAATCATATCCCTCATTTCTACCAAGCACGTTTCATGCTCACTCTTGAAGATGCGGGGTTGGCTAAAAAGGCCGCAATCGAAGCACATTCCGCCATGGTGGCTGCCATGTCCCGAGAATCCGATGACTCTATCATTCTCGAAACATTATAATCAAAACTGTAACAACGGTGGTGGCCAAAAGGGTCAAAACCGCAATCATGGTGGGAAAAACGGCGGTGGTGGCAAAGGCGGTAGCGGACGTGGTAGTAGACAGCAAGGGTCTGGGTCATAGCACCCTTGGCAGCAGTCATGTGCCAGTGGGAACCAGTGGGCTTGGGAATGGCCTTGGCCCATCCCTCCATGTCCATACCCAACAACCATTTGGGTCAGGCCCATCAACCGGCAGAAGCAACAACTTGGCCATTTTAGGCCTCGACCGCAGCAGCTTGGCCATTTTAGGCCTCGACCGCAGTAGCCTGGCCTTCTTGGGCCTCGGTCGCAGCAGACTTTCACCGCAACAGGCCCAACAGCCTCCCAACTCCCACAGATATCGAGGCAGCGATGCATACATTTGGGCTAAATCCTCCGAATACAAATTGGTACATAGATATCGGTGCTACTTCTCATATGACATCCGCGCAAGGTAATCTCTCGTCATATTTCAATTTGAGCAAATATCATGGCATAGTTGTTAGTAATGGTCATTCAATTCCAATTTGTACCCACCTTTAGCCTTGAAAAATGTCCTCATGCTCATCATATGATTAAAAATTTGATGTCCGTTAGAAAATTTACAACGGATAACTCAGTTTCTGTTGAATTTGATCTATTTGAGTTTTACGTGAAGGATTTCTGGACGGGGATGCATTTAATGAGATGTGATAGTTGGGGCGAACTTTATCCCATCACCACCATCACCACAAATCAAGCCATACCATTAACTTTTGCAGCATTAGCACCTTCTTTATGGCATGCACATTTGGGTCATCCGCGAGCATTTGTTTCTGACTCCCTTAGTAATTTATTGAGTTTTATCACACTCGTGGTTCTAATGTTTTTCCTTCTCGTCCTCTTAGAAAATATGTTAAATTGTCTTTTGTTGCTTCTAATTCTATTACTTTATTGCCTTTTGATATTATCCATAGTGATCTTTGGACGTCTCCCGTTTTGAGCTCTTCGGGGCACCGTTATTATGTTTTGTTATTGGATGATTACTCTATTTTTTTGTGGACATTTTCGTTATCTAAAAAGTTTCAAGTTTATTTCACATTTTTATCATTTAGAGCATTCATTCGTACTCAATTTTAACGGGAGGTTAAGAATATTCAATGTGATAATCGAAGGGATTTGATAATGGACCGTTTCGGGAATTTTGTAAGGTTAATGGTGTATCTTTTCGATTCTCATGTCCACATACTTCATCACAAAATGAGAAAGCCGAGAGAAAAATCTGCACCATTAATAATATGGTTCGTACATTACTAGCCCATGCATCGTTACCGCCTTTATTTTGGCATCATGCATTACAAATGACAACTTACCTTCTCAACATCCTCCCTAGCAAAGAATTAGCCTACCAATCTCCACTCAAAATTCTTTATCAAAAATACTCTTCTTATTCTCATCTTCGGGTATTTGGGTGTTTATGTTATCATCTCTTTCCCTCCACTACCATAAACAAACTTCAAGCCCGCTCTACCACTTGTTTATTTTTGGGGTACCCATCTAATCATCGTGGTTACAAATGATATGATCTATCCTCTAATAAAATCATCATTAGTCACCATGTCATTTTCGATGAAACCCATTTTCCGTTTGCTAAGTTGCATAGTTCAACGTCCCATTCATATGATTTTTTTGGATGATGGGATGTCACCTTATGTGGTTCATCATTTGGTCCAGCCCACACCAAGGCACATGAACCAGCTAGCACACTCCGACCCAATGTATGTTAGCCCAACTCAACCCAGCTAGCGCTTTACGCCAGCCGGCCTAACCAGCGGTAGACCCACTCTAACAGGCTAGAACATCAGCCCACCTCGCCAGGCCCAGTGTGTGGCAACCCACTACCCTGCCAACCAGTCCCCTCTCCATCGGGTGGTGGGCCACGTCATTCCAGCCCAGAATTGGGCCAACACACTGCTCCCATCCAAATCCAGCCCACTCCTATTCCGACTTTAAGGCCAGTTACCCGCAGCCAAAGAGGAATTTTTAAACCAAAGCAACAATTTAATCTCAACTCTAATGGTACTAAATCCCATCTACCACGTAATTCCGTGTCTGTCCTTCGTGACCCAAATTAGAAAATGGTTATGGATGATGAATATAATTCTCTTATTAAAAATAAGACATGGGAGTTGGTTCCCCGTACATCTGATGTTAATGTGATTCGTTCTATGTGAATTTTTACTCATAAAAAAAAATCTAATAGTTGTTTTGAGAGGCATAAGGCCCGTCTTGTAGGTGATGGCAAAACTGATCAGGTTGGCGTGGATTATGGCGAGACGTTTAGTCCGGTGGTCAAACCGACAACTATTCACACTATTCTCAGTCTAGCTCTCTCAAAAGCATGACTCATTCATCAACTGGACGTGAAAAATGCTTTCTTACACATAGAACTTAAGGAAATAGTAAACATGCATCAACTCTTTGGTTCCAGGGACTCCTCTCATCCTAATCATGTGTGCTTGCTGAAGAAATCTCTGTATGGGCTAAAACATGCTCATCGGGCCTGGTACAAGAGATTTGCATATTACGTTTCTACTCTTGGATTTACTCACAACAAGTCTGATCATTCCCTATTCATATACTGTCACGATACTTCTATGGCCTACATTCTTTTATATGTGGATGATATTATATTGACTGCTTCTTCTGATGTACTTCGTAAGTCTCTTATATCCCTTATCAGCTCAGAATTTGCTATGAAAGATTTGGGGTCATTGAGTTATTTTCTGGGTATAGTTGTCACTCATCATACAGGTGGTCTTTTTCTATCTTAGAGGAAGTATGCAGCAGAGATCATTGAACGGGCTGGCATGTCAGCCTGTAAGCCATCTCCTACTCCGGTTGATACTAAATCGAAGCTGAGTGTTACTTATAGCACACCATATGAGGATCCCTCTTACTATCGTACTCTTGCGGAGGCTCTTCAATATCTCACTTTTACGAGGCCCGATATTACTTGTGAAGTGCAATAAGTGTGTTTATTCATGCATGATCCGAGGGAAGACACATGCACGCTCTCAAACGCATTGTGCGCTACATTCAGGGTACTCTTGATCATGGCTTACACATATATTCATCATCGGTATCTACTCTCATTTCTTATACAGATGCTGATTGGGGTGGATGTCCAGATACCAGGCGCTCGACATTTGGTTATTGTGTATTTTTTGGTGATAACTTGGTCTCTTGATCGGCGAAACGCCACGCTACTTTGTCGCGCTCTAACGCGGAGGTCAAATATCGAGGGGTCGCCAATGTGGTGTCTGAGTCATGTTGGTTGCATAACCTTCTCTTAGAGCTTCATTTTCCTATTCAAAAAGTTGCATTGGTCTACTGCGATAATGTTAGTGCGATATATCTGTCGGGGAGTCCTGTACAACATCAGCGCACTAAACATATCGAGATGAATATTCACTTTGTTCGCGAAAAGGTTGCTCGTGGACAAGTACGTGTCTTACATGTCCCTTCACGTTATCAGATTGCTGATATCTTTACTAAGGGTCTTCCCTTGGTTCTATTTGAATGATTTTCGGGACAATCTCAGCGTACGACAACCGTCCGCTATGACTGCGGGGGTGTGATAGAATATACGTAATTATGTTTAGTGATTTGGTAAAGATTGTTAGTGATTTGGTATTAGTTAGGTGTATAATTAGTTTCCATAATTGTAGCCTAGAATCAATATTGTACATCATGTATATAAGCTAATTAGCTAATGAAAATAATCAAGGGATTATTCTCTTTCACTTACATTAGCTTTGTAGATTTGATTAATCACTCAATGATGCATAAGTTACTATATGGGAGATTTGGATTTGTAGTCCACTACAAATGTTAGTTTGTTACACAAAAGATACATAAATAGCATATAAAAGTCTTTTGTAGAATTATTTTCTTTTGGGAAAAGGGTCAAAAATACCCCTCAACTATGCGAAATATAATAGTAACTTTTTGCTCAGTTTGAATTCAGTTCTTCTTATGCCCTTAGCGATCATGTCACATATTTGAATCCGACGGTCAGAATTCTGAATCCTCCTCACGGTGTTAAACTATTTAAGTTTAGAGGAGGTAGAGTGGCGGAACTATACTCCCCTCGAAGAAAACTTATCCACACCCGATGTATACACCAAATCAATGGAAACAAAACATGTGTTATTCATACTCCTTGGAGTTTGAAACTTCTGATCCTCACCAAATGGGATCGAGCGCACAAGGCGATTTCTCCGATATAAAAATTAATTCCTACTTTAGATGTTCTTTAGTGTATATTAGGCTTTAGTGGCCTGTTTTTCTATTATTATTTTTTTTCATTTGAGAAACTAGTGGCCTGTTTTTCTAAAAAAAAAATCATTTGAGAAACTAGAGGGACATGCCATGGATAACATTTAAATGCACGTCAAAAGCATCAGTATTTACCTTCAATCTCACTTAATTAATATTGGAATTTTATTGACCTTTTTTCTCCGCCTGGACTCTCAGAACGTTTTTGAAAGTACTTTAACATCAACTGGACATCTCCTTTCTCAAGATAATTCTGAATATCTCGTCCAATTAAATTGAGATTTCTTCTGAGGCTTCGACTTTTTTCTTTTCGAACTCAAGAATTTCTGGCTATATGGAGAAGCAAGTTTATGATTATGGCTTGAGAAAAGTTTATTAACAACAATATATCATCACTTTGCACCCTTCTCTAGTTTCATCTCGTTGCTTATTACTATCGAGACTTTTCTTTGAGCGGAATCCTTCTTTTAAACAAAAAAACTCTTGACGTATTATTAACTGGTCGTTCTTGATCTATTGATTCGATTTTTACGCACACTGAAGCCACTATGATGCACGTAATCTAAATAAAACTTACATGCAATATCAAGTGATTGAAACTTCATACCAATAAATGGCTCTCTCTATTGTGCATCACCTAACTGAGGAATAAACGGTACAGTTGCGTTTATGTTGCTTTCTATTCCTCCTGTGAAACTCGCAATCCTTCTACGTTTTGCTCATGTAAGATAGAAAATTCTAATTCGTCCTTAAACATATGATTATCAGATTTTAGATTAACAAAATAAATTTAGCGTATAAATTTAAACTATTATTCAATATTTGTATTGGACTTGTCCAATTTATTAAGAAGTTCTAAAAATAGTATCATTGTTACTGCACAAAAAAAAAAGTTTTTTCGTAAATTGAAACGAGAAACAATTCTTTGAATAGGTATCAATTTATCTGAAGTTGCAATCTACTTTGAGTCTTTTGCAAATTGGAGTATACCAAATATAATGAAAGATGATAAACTATGCATTTGTAAGAAAAAACAAACTAGTAATGACTCAAAAGTTATCATAGATTATACTGATGATTTCTTCAAATTGCTTCAATGGTTGGTGTTGGTGAATTACTTCAATGATTGAAAAAGGATGTATCTATTAAAACTTACGATGATGAAAACAAGAACGGTGGAATCCTTCCTATTTTTGGTAAGCGGTCATAATCCAAAACTAACTCGTCTTATACTATTGTTTTTAATATTTACTTTTAAAAGATTAATGATGAAAATTAATTGAGAAAACTTACCTATTTTAATCCTACGACTTAATGACCGTGTAAAAAACTCCACTGACGGTGGACAAAAGTTAATCTCCTAATAAAGAGGTGATTGACTCTTCTACCCGTCATTACTCTCTCAAAAGGCCGTCATTACTCTCTCAAGTTATGGCTTTGTTGTGCGATCTTACGTATGATATCGCGACAGACAATAAAAATCTTTGTGCGGCGATGCGATGCTGAAGACACAATATGCTAATGTGATCTTGAAATCACAACAAGAAATTTTCAGGGAAGTGTTCGATCAGAACGAGGCGAAGAAGAAAACGGAGTTGTGGGAGAAACAGTTGCGGGACGAGTCAATGCTTTCAGAGGAAAAGGGAAAGAGAGGCGGCTTGGGTCGCTACTGAGAGTATCAAAACGGACAGTACATTTGGCGACGACTTGCGAGCCAAATGAGAATTTTTGATGATGATCGGCGCGATAGGTTTTTCCCACAGATCTTATACTTTGTAATATGTTGTTTATTTTTTCTAGTTCATTCGTTGTGTTTTTGGTTGTTCGTTGCGTTGTGTAGTACAACTCTAGTCTCTAAGTATAGTTTGTTTCTTGGGTTTTCTTCATGTTCGTTATTTGTTACTTCGCTTTTGTTGTAGTATCAAACATACAGTATATTTTGGCGACGACTTGTATTTTTTTTAATAAAAAGGTTGCTACTCTACGTAGTCTTTTTTTTTTCATTGCTCATCGTTATGGTGCGTCTTTGCAATTCTTATACTTGTGATATTATCGAGTTGGTGAAAGACAACGTAGAAATTCTAGGTCGAGATGTTGAAGAAACATTACACTTATGTGATCCTGAAATCCCAACAAGTACTTAGCGAAGTGTTTTTGTTTGATGAAAGACAACGTAGAAAGTTTTAAAATATATTTGTTGTTAAAAAGTAGACACTCTTTCTTTCTTTTTCGTTATATAGAGTTCTTTTATAACAATATTATTTAAAACTTCAATATTTTGTAAGTAAAAATAAAATTATAAGCCCCACTATTAAAAAAATTGGGTCTCAATTAAGGGCCTAAAGCATAGGCTTTACTGACCTCCCCGTGAACCGCCCATGAACGATAGAATGGACTGAATGGTGTGTTCGGCAAAAGAACAAGAGTTAACTACTATCACGTTTATTGTAAGTTTAATACTTAAATTATCGAGTGTTTCTATTACCCCACCTAAAGTATAGCTTTCAAGGGATAAGCACCCGCTTCCCTGAAAGAAAATGTTTATTGATAAATTATGTGAATCTCTGAATGCTCTCTACAATATTTATAATATATCTTGTTACGAAAATAGTTATAGCACTCCAATTTATAATAGTATGAAATATTAACACTCCAATTTATAATAGTATGAAACATATTTTAACTCTAAACAGGAAAACATATTCTTATATTAATTTGACTATGAATCCTAATTAAACATGAATTAAATTACTAAATCCTAATCATATTTTGTTTTCTACAACTTTGAATTATTTATTTCAACATTCTGCCGTACTTCAAACTTGTATATCCAACTTTTGATGTAGTAGTCTCCATCTTCCAATTATTGAAACACATATCTCCAACTCCGTTGATGCACTTATCACCAACCACCAATTTTGTTGGAGCACTTGTCTCCAAAGCTATTGATGCACATGTCACCAATTTCTAGTTTTGTTGCAGCAAACTTTAACCTCGTTGATGCACTTTGTCACCAACATTTTTTTGTTGAAGCACTTGTTTTCAACGCCGTTGATTGATGGATATATATTATTCATGAAATTTCACATATATAACTTATACCATTAACAATAAAAGTGAAATAATTATATCTGATTCTCTCATATTTTCTAACAAATATTGCAGAAAGAAGAATACACCGAAAATAAAGAAAGGAGATAAAAAATTAAGAAAACGAATTAAAGAATCACCGTGACGTTCACAAACACATCAGTGAAAATTGGACATGTGGTAATTGCGTAAAAATAAATGGTGATGAAAAAAGTTATTGTTGCAACTACAACATCCATAGTCACAACTATGAGAAAAGTCATGTCACAGCTATAGAAAAATTCATAGTTGCAACTATGAATGTTGTAGTCACATCACAACTACGAAGAACCTTCACCTTCGAATTTCTATAAATTGAAGTTCAAATTTGTATAGAAGGGGGAACAAATGAGCAAGACATAAGAATTGATCTTGCTCATCTAGGAAATCATGTCAAGTATGATAAATTTTGAATCTATTAATTATATAATTATCGAATGAATATAATTTACTTAGTGTTTAATAATTTTATCTTCTTTAGAATTTGATTCTATTGTTCAACATTAATACCACTAATAAATAATACAATCAAAAATAGAAATTAAGCTAAAAAGCAATTCAAACCTTTCATGCTTATAAATCCACGTGTCAACTACCGGGAAGTGCATTGATAACTAGTTGAGCAAATTAGACTAATGGAGCTGAGCTGAACCCATGCAATTCTTAGTTAAAAACTACTGTGAAAGACTTGCAAGATTTACAATTTTAGTTATTTTAGGAGAAAAAACTTTATATTTATGGCTTCTTTTGCTAGAATTAGTAGGCTCTTGTTGATTCTCTTGATTGTTTGATGCTTTTACTAGATCATAATTTTGGCCGTAAGACTGAATTTCACACTTACTTTTCACCTTGCCTGCCTTTATTGTAGGACATAATAAATATAACTCATAAATTTGATAAGATTGTTTTGAATCCAATGAGAAGTTTCAAAAATCAATAACAGATCATGCGCATAGACATCGATGTCTAAGGTAATTTTATAAAATTTCCTTTTGGTCGTATGTTTGGTAATTGAATTATCGATGGTACTTTTCTCTTAGATATTTCTTGCTTTCTCTAATTGATCTCATCGGCATGAAAATATTATTGTAAAAGAAAATTTCTAGATAATCTGTAACAACTGGAATTTCTTAATACAACGCTAAGAAATTGTATATCACGGAAACCCATGACAAGTGGGAGACTCGTGATATACACAGCCGTGTATATCATTATATTTGTGTATACTTTCAAAGATTTATTACACTTACTAAAGTCAGATTACAATTGAGAATTAGAACAACAAAATAATACTAATGGGGAAATCTTAGAATAATAGGGAAAGAAGGTAACCAAAAGGAGATGGGATCCTAGAACGTAGAAGGGTGACGAGGGGATAATAGACTTGAGTCAAAGCTTCAACATAATTCGCATAAGCCTATTGCTCATGTGATGCGTTATTTACCAACCCGAATCCCACACATAACCACTTAATGTGATATTGGGCTGCTTTGTTATTACTAGTCTCGACCCATTCATAACATAATCACATTGGACGTACCAAGTTATTAATTATTTGGAACATAACACACAAAAGATCGAGCTCTAAAGTAGGAGATTCACCGTATCGATAAACTATGTTTCTAAATCTTGATAATTAAGTGATATTTAACCAAATTCATAAAGTTAGGTTGGAATTTTTTAACTCAACATACCTTTAATTTGTCTTTTTGAAGGTTAAAAAGGTATCTGTAACCGCAAATTACAAAATTTTATATGTATTGCTTAAAATTTGAAATTGCAAAAATAAGGGCAAAAAATCCTTATTATTGAGTACTTGGCTAATGCCTAATGCTCACTTTGGATACTTGGCTAAATTGCTTCCAACGGATGATTTTTAGGTACGTAGTGAGCTAATTTATACATGCATTGGTACGTATCTTCGGGAAAATCGATTGATTTGTTCGAAAATCATTCTTTAGACCTATTTAAGTTGTATAACTGTCTAGTTTTTGATTTGGATTCCTTAAAAATGATATTTTGATTTGAAATGTTTTAAGTCATAAACATGATTTTTAAAAGCAATGCATAACACATTTTATTACTGTTTAATTGTACTTCTTAACAATGTTCTATGCACGATAAATTATTCATGTTATCATATGCTTTTAATGATTAACACAGTATAAGAAAATCAATCTATTATACTTTCTTTTATTTTATATTACTGATCTCTTACGTCTTTAACCTAAAGATTTACTTCGACTTCTGTAATAATATTCAAGTTGCAAAAATCAATGTACGCTATTATTTGATACATTTAGGATTGAAAATCAGAAGAATAGATACGTTATGATGCATAATGATTTTAAGGACCAAAATTTTCAATAGTTGAGTTGTTGGTTAATATAAAATTTATTTTAGATTACTATATATCTAATAATAATTCTCATAATTTACAAATCATCTTTTGATTCAAAGTACTTGCTAATAAAATAGGCGTGATACAACACACATTCGTAGAAATTAGTATATGCACTTTTCCCATCTCAAATTATTTGTCATTTTTTCTGTTTACACGCCCCTTAGGAAATACTATTAATTAGGAGGGGTATTTGTTTATTTTACTCTTATTTATGTCTAAGTTATAATCTCTCTCCATTAAATGTTTAATCTATTTGTATATCATCTCCATTAATGACAAAGGATAAAATAGAGAAAAAATAATTAATCATGTCTTAGAATTTCTAAAATAACAAATAATTTTTTATAACTATTTTTAGTAATAAATAATTTGATAAGAATGGATTATAATACTTAGTAAATAGTTAGGGCGGAAACCAACCGCTTTAATTAGTTGCTACCCCCGATTGAACCTTATAAAAAGGTTACTCCCCTACTCGCCAAGTCCCTCTATACCTACTCATTACTCTTAACTCTCATTACTCTTAGTATAACTCTCGTTGCTGTGAACTGTTATGGCGCTACTTTGCAATACTGCCAACGACAACAAAGCACTACGGGCTGCGATGCTTAAGACAAGATACGCGGGCGTTATCCTGAAATCACAACAACAAATTCACAAGGAAGTGTTCGATCAGAACGAAATGAAGAAGAAAACGGAATTGTGGGAGAAACAGTTGCGCGATGAGTCACTGCGCCAGCGACAAAGGGAAAGAGAGGCGGCTCGGGTCGCTACTGAGAATATAAAACGGACGGTACATTTTGGTGACGACTTGCAAGCCGAACGGGAATTTTTGAATATCATCGCCTCGACAGGTTCTTCCCGATTTAATAGTTCGTAATATGTTGTTTATTTTTCTAGTTAGTTCGTTGTGTGTTTATGTGTTTTGTTCGTTGTTGCTTTTTTGTTTTCTTGTTTATGTGTTTTGTTCGTTGTTACTTTTTTGTTTTCTTGTTTATGTGTTTGTAGTTGTTCGTTGTGTAGTACTACTCCAAGTATAATTCGTCTTGTGTTTTTCTTCTAGTTCCTTATTTGTTGAGTTTTCTTTGTTGTTTATTTTCTGTGTTTCTATATGTTAAGTAGGTGTTTCTACCAAAAAAAAAAAAAAAAAAATAGGTCGTTCATATTTTCTATAATTCGTCACTAGTTGCTTTTGTTTCTTGTTCTTTCTTTATATGTTTTTAGTTGTTCTTTATGTATTCTAACTAGTCCGTTTCTTGTTTTTGTCTAGTCCGTAATTTGTTGCCATTTTCTGGTTTGGTGTTTATGTGTTTTTCAAGTATTTTGATATACAAAATAAAAAAAATAAAAAAATGTTCGTTTTTTGCTTTCTTTCTATTGTGGAATTCATTGTCTTTGTTTTCTTGATCTTTCTGTATGTGTTTTTAGTTGTTCTTTACGTATTCCAACTAGTTGTTTCTTGTTTTTTTCTAGTTCGTAATTCTTTGTGTTGGGTCTTATGTGTTTTATAAGTAGTTCCATATACAAAAAACAAAAGAAAATTGTTCGTTTTTTGCTTTTTTTTATAGTGCGTATTTCATTGTGTTCTTTTTCTAGTTCGTTCTTTCCTTTGCTTAGAAGAGTCCACTTTTTATGGTTTTGTGATATAATTAGTCTGGAGATTATTACGATAGTAAGAGAAATATGAGGGCTTATAATATAAAGAATCTGGTGGTTGTTCTTGATGTTTGGTGGTATATTTAGGCTGAAATTTGAGACAACGAGAAAAAAAAATACGGAGATTTAGTTATTCTAGGCTTTGATATGGAGAAATTGTGCTTTGAGGCAGCAATTAAGGGCTTAAAGGATTTAGTTTTTTCTTTTTTAATGTTTTAGGCATTTGATTTATGTAGATGATATATACACAATATATATATGGATGCAATTTTGTTCTGGGGGTTAAAACGGTCTTTTAAGCTTCAACATGTTAAGATGAGATGTGTTTTAGAGTTTAGACCGGCCATTTTTAGTATTGATTGACCAATCTTTGTTATAGGGGTGTCATGGAGTTATATTAGAATAATTGTGATTTTTGGACATAATTTAGGGCTGGATGGATTTATGATGCTTCTTGATTTTTTAGACTGTGATGTGATAAGACTGAAGAATCTAGTGGGAAAGAAAGAACGGAAATTTCGAAGCGAAACATGGCAAGTAAAAATGAATAGAGGGATTATATTTTAGGCTGAAACTTGAGACAATGAGCTTTTGAACGAATAGCAAACAGAGATGATGAGTTTTTAGTTATTGTAGGTTTTGATACAGTGAAATTGTGCTTTGAGGCTGCAACGTAACTAAGGGCTTAAAAGGATTTAGTGCTTACTAATTTTAGGTTTCAGGCTTTTGATATATATATATAATGAGCTGATCTTTATAGTTGTAGGTTTTTGATACAGATAATTGTGCTTTGAGGCAGCAACTAAGGGCTTAAGAGTTAGGCTTTTGATATATGTGGATGTTAAAATATATACATATAATATATGTTGATGTGTGATTTGAGGGGACTGGGCACTTTGAAAATATGAGAAGCATGTCTGATATACAAGAGTTTTCATATTACTGCAAATTTGCATCCCACTGCATGAATTTGGTCCTACACGATATTCGAAAGAACGTCTAAATGCAGTTACATTTATCATTTAGATATGAGGTTTAGTCACACATGCTGCTTTGAATGGTTGAACTAACGGGAGATATACGAGTCGACCCTTCTTTTTTCCGATTTTGAGCCAACATATATGAGATATATTATAAAACCTACTTATATATATATTTTTTTAATCTTAGATAATGTATACTTGTGCAGTGGATTCAGACCTGAACTCCTTTTTTGTGTATGCTGGATATCTGTTGGAGGTCATTGCACACACTTTTCACGTCCTAAACCCCGAGTCTACGTGATGTTGTAGTGCTGCAATGGTGATGATCATTGTCATGGGTGAAGTAGAAGTCTGCCCTGCTTTATTAGATCCGCTACAGTCTGAAGAAGCTTTGGTATTAGATTCGAAGTTGGTGCCTTGTGATCGGATATATAGTTGATAATATAGATCAATAAATTGGCGAGGGACAGAGAAAGCAATAGAAAGGGCATGTGAAGCGCCGTGCTGCAGCAAAATGGGTGTGGTGATTGCGACTCCCCAAGGGTCGTACGTGAGTAAGCCTTTTGGAGCCTCACTAGACTGAACTTAAATGCTAAATCCATATCTGAAGATAATATCTTGGACAATGGGATGAATTTATGAACTTAAATGCTAAATCCATACATATCTGGCTGAATTCGTCCATCACAATACAGGCAGCGTATGAACTTAAATGCTAAATCCATATCTGGTTGAATGCTAAGCCTTCTGCACCCATTGGCCCATCATGTCTCAGGTTGCGTATCCCCTGGTCCTATTGAGTGAGCCACTTTCGGAGTCTCACTAGTACCTCCAATTACTTGAGGACTATATTTCTACTGTTAAACTGAGAACTTGGTTGCTTTAACTGGTAGTCGACAACTGAGGTCTTTGAATGACTTTTTCAAAATATTCATTCTTCAATCGCAGCTGGGGTAGGTTATACCTAATTCATGTACAATGTATTATACTTGAGCAGTACACTTTCATTGGACTTGATCCTCTTCTGCCCCTCACACATTCTGAAGACAGAGAACTGGCTACATTCCAGTTGATTCGGACTGATCCAATGCCCTCGTATGGAATATCTGAGATTCTGAAAAGTTTTGAAGGAGCTATAACTGAGTTAAGTCGTGCAAATCCAAATATATGAAGGCTTGTCATGTATTCTTCAGTCTGTAGTTCAACACTTCAAGGCAACCTGTTTGTACTAAGGTGACTTGTCTATGATCGCAATGTGATGGCATGTCATGCTAATTCCAACCTCAAGAACCAAAAAAAGAAGAAGTTTTTAACTCCGCCTGTGTGAGTTTTACTGTAACACAGCCGGTCCCAAGCCCGGACAAAGGAGGAGGGTTTATTATCTTAGAAGTCAGATCCTTCACAAGTCATAACTGGTGGGTTTCCATTCTTTTATCTGATTCTATTATCGTGAATTTGTTGTTCTCTATTAAAAAAAATGCGCTTCTTTTCTGGCTGCATTAAAGAGGACAACAATTTGACAGCAAATATTACCTACTTCCTACTGGTGTATAACGCGTGTTTCATAGCTTCTCTATACTCAGCAATTTGACAGCAATTAGCTACATGTTGTATAGTGCTATCCATATTGTTCATAGCGCATATGCATAAAACACACTAAAAGACTTGACTATAGTTTATATACATGCCTTTTCCAGTTCAAGTTGTCTTCTTGTCTCACTTCTGCAATGTGCATGTCTGGTGATGATATTTTGCTTTTCCAATTTGAAGCGCTTCTCCTCGCCGGTGGCACCTTTTGAAGTATAAGCGCTTCTCTTCTTTTACAAGGTTGCTAATTAACAACAAAAGATTATGTTAGTAAAACACACTTCTGTACTGCTTAAATCATTCAATCTTGAAGTGTCCAAATGAATACTATAATCTAAACTAGTCAACCGTCTTGATCTGCACAGTCAAATCACAATCAATTGTTGACATAATAAGAATATGTATTCCAACAATCCTGTTCTTATTAGAAGCAAATGGTGTAACATCTGATACTGTAAGAAGAAACGTTTAAATTGTCTAATCGAAAATATAGATAGATAGGAGTACTATAGATGATAATGTAAAAAAAAAACGTTTAAATGCCACTGTAACATCTTCACACACGTCCACTCCGACAATTTCCTAACTCTCCATTCCCATTTATGATAGGGTTGCCTCGGGGTCTGTCCTTGGCCTTTTTTATTTCTCCTAATGGTGGATGTTTTGACGGGAAACACTCAAGGAGAGGTGTCATGGTGTATGTTATGTTGGGTTACAAGGATTTGTAGAAAAAAAATTACAAGTAACTGCTTATGTAAGAATTGAAATTACAATTCAACTATAAAACTGAAAATACCAATATAACAACAAAACCGAAATTACTATTTTGTTGAACACGAAAACTGGAAACTTGTTTTTGCTGAGTCGAGTATGGCACTCTGTCCTTAAGACAATATTGCCCCGTATGTATCCTTTATACGTCATGGACAATTCGTCTCCCAAGATAAAACATCAATGAAACTATTGAGCAAAGGAAACTCAAGAGCTACCGTGAAGAATATTGAATAACGAAATGATGCTTGGAAGATTAGGAAGAAATTGCTTTTTGCTTTGTGTATTTTTGTGTATATAAAGTGTGCCTCAACAACGGTGTAAGGGTGTTTATATAGGAGGAAGAGAGACTGTTTGACTGCCTCCATAACAGCCATTATTGGCCAAATAATGACCATTATGGAGGTAGTAAAGCCACCAAATAAATGGAGAAAATTGCCAACGGATTGGCCATTATAGGAGGTGTAATTCAGCCAAAATAAATGGGTGAATTGAGTGCGAGACGTTTCGTTCCGGACCGTCGAAATTCGACTTTCGAAAACTTCGGGGACCAAAGCGTACATCTTGAAACTTCGGGGACCAAAGCGTACATCTTGAAACTTCGGGGACCAAACTGTACATCCGAAAGAATTCGGTCCAAAGCGTACATATCGAAACTTCGGGATCAAATCGTACTTCGGTAAAGTTTTTCGACCCAAAAAGATAATATCAGAAGGCCCACAGCCAGTGACCCGTGAACCCGGAACACGGAACTCGTAACCGGAACCGGACCGGACGGGCGGGCGGCGGCGGCGTGCGTGTGGTCTTTCCTCGAACCGAAGCACATCTCTTCCCTCCTTTAAACACATGGGATACCCCTTGGGGTCCCAAACCCCAAACCAATTTCGAGTCTTATATACACAACAATTCTTTCTTCCTCTACCGATGAGGGAGAATTGATCACACACCACACTTTTCCATGCTTCAAACACCTTACTTCGTGAACCAATATCTCTTTCATTTCTCAATTAAATTTGACGATTCTTGGCCCTACGGTTATCTACGTACTTAGTACATCATGCATGTGTGAAGAACCGGATTCTCCAACATACGTAACACTAGTGTTTAAGCCGTTAAAGTTGGTCGGTCGCAACTCCCGCCAAAGGCTAATTTCCAACATGTTATTCGCAGATGATATAGTTTTGATCGATGAGACTCGCGGCAGAGTTTGACGAGAAACATTCAAGGAGAGGTGTCATGGTGTATGTTATTCGCGGATGATATAGTTTTGATGGATGAGACTCGCGGCAGAGTTTGACGAGAAACATTCAAAGAGAGGTGTCATGGTGTATGTTATTCGCAGATGACATAGTTTTGATCGACGAGACTCGCGGCGGAGTTAATGCAAAGTTGAAAGTTTGGAAATAGACCCTAGAATCTAAGGGATCCAGGTTGAGTAGAACCAACACCAAATATTTGGAGTGCAAGCTTAGTGAAGCAGTGCATGAGGGATGACGTTGAAGTGAGGCTTGATACTCAGGTCATTCAAAAGAGAGAAAGTTTCAAGTATCTTGGGTCTATTATTCAAGATAATTGAGAAATTGATGAGGATGTCACACATTGTATTGGCGCATGATTGATTTTTTCCGATACAAGTATCGCAATCTGTAAATTTTTCAGATTTTGACGTGTTAATTTGGTTCGAGGTGCTGTATTTTTATTTCATGCTAACACATATACAAAGCTGTTAGATTATACAGTAGAAATGTTCCTATAATTACAAAAATGAATCCGAAATCAAACCATTATTAAGGAAATTTTTTGGGAAGAGGTGTGTTCTTATCGTTAATTTCAAATTTGTTTACTTGCATTAGCTTTGTAGATTTCATTAATCACTCAATGATGCATAAGTTACTATATGGGAGATTTGGATTTGTAGTCCACTACAAATATTATTTTATTACACAAAAGATATATAAATAGCATATAAAAGTCTTTTGTAGAATTATTTTCTTTTGGAAAAAGAACCAAAAATACTCCTCAACTATGCGAAATATAATAGTAACTTTTTGCTCAATTTGAATTCGGTTCTTCTTATGCTCTTAGCAATCATGTCACATATCTGAATCAATTCGGTAAAATGGATATGTTGATATCTGAAAGGTACTACCGATTTGAAATTGTGCTTTGGAAGTGACAAGCCTGAACTTTTTTGTTACACAGACTCTGATTTGGAAATCCATGATTAGAATTCTTAATCCTCCTCACTGTGTTAAACTATTTAAGTTTAGAGGAGGCCCCTCGAAGAAAACTTAATTCCTACTTTAGATGTTGTTTAGTGTATATTATTAGGCTTTAGTGGCCTGTTTTTCTATTATTATTTTATTTTCATTTGAGAATTACCTAACTCTCCCTAGATGTATCACATATTCACTGTTTTGTCTCTTTCCTTTTTTATCCCCCAATTCATTTAACTAATTGTACTCTCTTTCTGTATCCTATTTAATAAAGGAGATACGCTCCGCTCCGCTATTGTAACATATATATAATAATATAACTTACCTTTTTCTATTAATTGGAACAGTAATTGGCCTTTTTGTGAACCCTAAAGTTCTTGATCTAGGGTTTCTTTTGGCGATTATAGTTCATAATGGCGAGCTCATACTCTGCTCCTATCGGTGCCACTCAGGTTTTTAATTCATCGCCTTTTTTCTAATTATATATATATATATATGTGCGGTTTAATTTTTTATTGATCTTAAATGTGTATTGTTGTTTTATTTGTGTGTTTGTAGGTGGGTTCTTACTTTGTTCAACAATATTATCAGGTTCTTCAACAGCAACCTGATTATGTTCATCAGTTTTATACTGATGCCAGTTCGATTGTTCGAGTTGATGGTGATTCAAACAAATCGGCTAACGCCCTTGTGGTCAGATTCAACTCTTCTTTTGGCCCTTTTTGTTTTGTTTGCTTGAAATTTTAGGTTTTGGATTATGTTTTCAGATGTGATCTAATTTTGTTATATATGACAAATAAAAAGAAAGACAAAAGTAAATGATTGCAGTCTACGTGCTCGTTGAATTATTTAATTATGCCTTAATCCCTTTTTTTTGTTTACTAGAAATTTTAGATTTTGGATTATGTTACCAGATGTGATCTAATGTTGTTATATATGACAAATAAAAGAGATAAATAAGTGAATACTTGTAGTTTACGCGTATAGATACTATCTTTTAGGCTAAACACTTTGTCCATCTATGAAATAGGATCTCGATATGCCTCTTTTCATTTAAAAGATCAATTAACTATGCCTTAATCCCTTTTCTTTTTATCTTTTTTTCTCGTTTACTAGAAATTTAGATTTGCGATTATGTTTCCAGATGTGATCTCTTGTTGTTATCTATGACAAATCAAAAGACACACAAAAGTAAATACTTGCAGTCTACATCTTCTAACCAATCTAGGACTGTCTACAAGCTCTTCGACGCTATTCCTCTGCCTTAGAAGTTGGAATTTAGCTGACAGGTGGATCTACTGTTTTTTTGGGGAATGCTTGTAGATTTGTTGCGGAATAGTACTATTAATCAGCTCTCTTAGCTGAATGCCTTGAAGAATCTGACAGTATAAGCATTCGTTCCACTTAGTGGAATGGGTCGTACCAGACAACTATGTGTATTTCCTATTAGAATCTCACATACTAAATTGTGAAGAAAGTAATGAGGACTCTGATTCTCTGATATAAAGGGGAGTTGCTGTCCCTATTTAATTTTATTGCTGAAAGGACCTTATTGTTGCTTAAGACTATACTCTGTTCAGTTTCTAGCTAACCTTAATTCTTGCTTGAGATAGTACAACTAGTGTTTTTCGGTTGTTAGTCTTATCTTGTGTATGTCTTGACTGTACAGCAAATTCATTCTCTAATCATGTCATTGAGTTTCTCTGGGATTAAGATCAAAACGATAAATTCTCTTGAATCCTGGAATGGTGGTGTTCTTGTTGTGGTCTCTGGCTCTGTCAAGCTGAAGGATTTCAGTGGGTGGAGGAACTTCGTGCAAACATTTTTGCTTGCACCTCAGGAGAAGGGTTACTTTGTTCTGAATGATGTCTTTCATTTTGTTAATGATGAGGGGAGTGAACTACCTCAAGCACCAGTAGCTTCACAGAACAATCTTGATGCTCAACCAACTGCCTCAAATCCTCTTGCAGAGCCACCAGGTATTGTTACATGTGGCTTGTATAAGATGTTAAACATGCCAAGATTTTTCAGTAACAACTCAGTTTCCTATCTGTTGTTTTAATAATTGAAAATGTCAAGGATGGAAAGAGCTCCTTCCTCTCAGTAATGCCCCATTATGGTTCTCTTTGCTTTGTATTAGAGGGCTAAAGTTCCTCTATCTGTACCATGGGATATTTGGAACCAGCATTATCTCTTTTGGTTTTCACCGAAAACTGTGATGCTCCCTTTTTTTTCCCCTTTCTATATGAAGGGTGTGCTAGGGGAGAACCGCATGTACTTTATGCTGGTTTAGTTGCATTTACTTTATGCTGGATTTGTTGCATGTCCTTTGTGCATAACTTTCTCTCTCAGATATTTTGCAAGCGTTCTCAAAAGCATATGACTTATCTCATTGTAACTATTTGAGCAGCCCATGACTATGCCTTAGAGGAGGAGGCGACTGAATATGTAAATTCAGTTCACATACAAGGAAATGATGCTGTTGAAGAGTACGGTTATGCAGAGCATGATCATGAGAACCTATCTGAGCCTGAGGTTGAGCCTGAGCACGATGAGGCTGAGGCTGATGTGCCAGAGGAGACTCATTTTGGGGAAGAAACTGCTCAAGTAGGGCCATTCGAGGAGGAGATTGCTTTTCCAAATAATGTGGTCGAAGTCGTACCAGAGTCTGTTGCAGAAGAACCTGTTGGAGAGCCTGCAAAGATTAGTTATGCTTCTATTGTAAGTACATCCATATTCTGTGCACCTTATGACTTGATCAGCATTCATCATGAGTAATAAATCCCGATATGGTCATTTAACCCTGTCAGATAATTGTATCATATTAGATCTTAGGAGCTAAAATACATTATGTTGAGCATCAACTTGTCTATTATATGGCCTCTGGATCTGGTTGAAGTAATGGTGGGTGTATTGGGCACACATCTTTAAACGAGAACTTCTTTCATGGACAGTGGATGAAGAAAAGTAGATTCATCCATGTGTAGAATATACTTTGTGAAAAAAATGTACTCCTAGTAGTAGAGAGTAATATTAGTAGAAGTGTGTTCCAGCCTTTTGATTTTGTTTTGTTTTTTTGGCCCTTGTCAGTTGCTGGAATTTGACTGTAGGCCTGGTGTCTCAGAAAACTTAATTGGACATGGCATTTACTTGATTTTTCCCCCTGAAACAGGGTATTTAATTTATTGATATGTATCAATAAGCATACCCCCCCCCCCCCTTCCCCTAGAGAAAAGAGAATTTTGTAAGTAAAAAAGGAACTAACTCCATCCCCCCTTCACAGGAAAAATGAAAAAAGAAACTGACACACTGGAAAAAATAGAAACAGTTGTATAAACCAATAAAGTAAGATCATATGTTGTCACATTGTCTTCTTTTCACTTGACATATGCTGCAACATTGACTCAGTTTGGTTTTAAGATTTGGAAAATAACTTGTTTCAATTGATAGTTAAGAGCAAAAGGAAAACCTGCACCACAAGTTCGTATCCAGCCATCTTATACCAAGAGTGAAACACCTGTTTCGGAGTGGCAACCTCCTGTTGAGCAGTCAAACTCCATGCCCCCAGCTGCACCGGACACCAGCCTTGACCGGGGAGATGAAGGATTATCTCAAGAAGGTAATATGAGCACACTCCATCTTAGGGTATCATTATTCTTACTAATTACATAACATCTGAGTTCCAGCAAGTGATAGAATGCTTTAGCATTCTTAGCATTCAATTTATGTATTGTTGGCGTTAGCTCGATTTTGACTTTCTTCTGCCTTTCCAGGGGAATCAAAGTCTGTCTATGTGAGGAATTTGCCATCTACTGTATCTTCTCTCGATATTTTGCAAGAGTTTAAGAATTTCGGGAAGATCAAGCAAGATGGAGTTTTCTTAAGAAACCGCCAGGTTAGTATATCTGGTGATCTCCTTATCTTGTGCCATGTTGTCTATGCATGCTAATGTTTGGATTTCAATGGATTAACAGGATGTTGGCATTTGCTATGCCTTTGTTGAGTTTGAAGAAGCCCAAGGTGTCCAAAATGCAATCCAGGTTTGAATCTCACTAAGTCTGAGAGTGTAATTTGGTCTTTTTTTAGAAGTAATTTGGCCAACTTTTGAAATTGTTCGATATGGCTTGTTTAGTTTTACCTTATCCCTTGATGTGACTCTTCATCATTGTTCGCTTTATCTTTTGTGTTGTCCTTTATTTAAGCAAAAAAGTACAGCATTTATACAATTTATGTTTGAAATGTTTGAGGCTATATGGAAATTTCTATGATGTTCTTGTTTTCCATGGTTATGGATCTTGCTGTGAGCCATTGGTAGATGTGGCAAACCACGTGATAGAGATTCACTTGAGGCATATAGAAGCTAAAGTTTGGTTGTCCCAAGTTATAACTAACATCTTCATCTCATTGTGTTTGACGTACTTACTATCTGAAGAATCAAAGACATTCTTCTTTGCCTCGAACTGCCTTTTGTTATTTTTGAATCGATATATATGTATTAATAATTGCCGTCTGCAATGGTCAAACTGATTGATTTCTAAATTTAGACCCGAATTGATCAGCTTCATGCTTGTACTTGGATCGCATAATTCTTTGTGAGGGGGTGGGTAAAAGTTTCATGAATAGTGCCATAAGTTCATAATCAGTCATTGTCTTTATATGTCATGTGAACCCTCTATAAGTCTAGTAGATCACACAAGTTTTTGTTTTCTTCTTGTTTAGGCATCACCAATACAGTTGGCTGGAAGGCAAGTCTACATTGAGGAGAGGAGACCAATCAGCAGTAGCATGTCTCGTGGAGGAAGTATGTTCCTCGAAACTGATTTCAAGTCTAAAATGTCTTGAACTTATTCTTATGTTGGTTACTTGTGTGCTTCACACGTCCTTTTGATCAAACCAAGACTATAGTAGTTGGATATTTTGACATACTTCTTTGCCTGGACTTAAACCTTCAT
Organism: Anisodus tanguticus; assembly: GCA_034509755.1. Taxonomy (NCBI): domain Eukaryota; kingdom Viridiplantae; phylum Streptophyta; class Magnoliopsida; order Solanales; family Solanaceae; genus Anisodus; species Anisodus tanguticus. The sequence goes on from CM067562.1 coordinate 34,272,089, forward strand.
TTGTTAGTCCATTTTTTTCTGAAGTGATCTTGGTTAGGAATATTCCTCTTAATGTTACTTTTAGATTGGGAGGCCAATTTTTGAATTCTAAAAATGATTGTCCAGTTCTTATCAGTTATCAAGTGGGAAGCATGTAAAATATATCATTTTTCATTTGCTTGGCGTAAGTGTATCTATCTATGCCAAGAGGCACCCAAGAGTGTGGTTAAGTGGTCAATGAAGTGTACAAACCTTGGAGAGCAGGACTCAAGTCCTAGCATAGACAAAAAACACAAGGTGATTACTCTTATCTGCCTAAGCCTCGGTGGGGCCGAGTTACCCGGTACATGGGCGCTGACGGGAGGGGGCATGTAACTGGTTTGAATGTTCTGTTATAAAAAATCATCTGTGCTAATAGGGAAAACAGGGGTGTTATTGCAAATAAGGGCATATGAGGTGAATGTTCGAAAACTGTTCGAAGACTCAGAAATCTAACATTGAAATAATGGAGTAGAATTGGTGATGGAAATAATGTGGATAATATGTCTCAAGAAAAAAGCTCGCTCAGTGAAGAGTCAAATAGGATATACAGAGGCGGGTTCCCGTTGAAGAGAACCTGTTTAAGCATCCAAATAACACAATTCTGTAGGCTTCCTCAAGGTGAAAAGCACTCTCCTACTCTCTTGGAACTCAGTTGAATGCAGTGGTGGGAGAAAAACCATGCATTGGCTGTTCCACCCGGTGTTACAGATAGTGGTTAGAAGGTTTAAGGTGTTATATAAGTGGCAAGCCCATTGAAGGGACAGATTAGGACGGAATGAAACAGAAAGGAATTCTAAATTGGCATGCCCCTTTACTTTTGGATTTACTAGTAGGTCACGGGTTCGAGCCGTGGAAACAGTCTTTTGCAGAAATGCAGGGTAAGGCTGCGTACAATAGACCCTTGTGGTCCGGACCCCGCGCATAGTAGGAGCTTAGTGCACCGGGCTGCCCTACTAGTAGTAGTGTCCTTGGCCAAATTCCAATGTGGGATAGGTGTATTTGGCTTGCACCTCAGGTATCACACATGGCTTGGCTTTTTGTGTCAATATCCCTGTGATCGGTATGAATATTTTTTTTATATGGTATAATACAGGGTGCAAAACTTTTTCTTGTTCATGATTTGTCAAATTGTTAACTGAAAATTGCCCTACTACATCAATCTTGGTTGGTTCATGCGAGAATTTATTGTATGAGTGCAGATAGCTGATGAAAGAGGTACTAACATAATTCTATCATACGGTTAAAAACTGTGTAGTGTCTGTTGCCGTTTGTTTTGCATATTTGACCCTCTTTTGCTTACAGTCTTCTCTAAATGTCTTGGTCAGGATCAGGAAGGGGAAGAGGCAGAGGAGGTCGTCCTGGCGGGCGAACTTTTGGTAGGGGATCTGATGATAGAGTGAAGAGCAATGACTACCGTGGTATGTGATGATATTAGAGTATGAAAGGCCAAACTTGCCAAAGTTATGGTTCTGCTGATGAGGATCAATAAGGAATGTGGTTACTAGTTAGTTTTATATTTTTGATGGTATTATCTTCTTATGGAAGGGATTATATTGCTGCCGGTTCTCTTTTCCCCGAGTGTTTCGAGAGAGATTTTCCCATCTTTCTCCTGTAGCTGAAGGTGTGTTATTATCCTGCTCTTAATTATTTTTTGTCCTGCAATCTAGAGGCAATACTTGTAACTTTGGAGTGATGCTAAGGGTGAGAAATATTTTGAGCTCAGCTGAAAGTATGGCCCATGGGGTTAGTGTAGTCCTCTACTTCTTTCTCTGCTCTTTCAAAATATTTTGACCACAGCTGTATTGACTGCTCTTTAAAAATAGCTTGTAGCACTAAGATACACAGTTCAGTTCCTGCCCCCACTTTAGCATATTACAAGAAGAGTTTAATTTGTTATCACCTGTTAAACTACACTAAGAGTGAAAGAAATTTTGAACTGTTAGTGTGTATTAACAGATCTTTCATCTGAGTTTAAATTCAGTGCACTGACGGTCTAAATAATATTTTACACAATCAGATCAAGTAGCGTAGGCTGGTGTTAGTGATAATTTCTTAGAAAAGCTGAATTTTGGTTGTATCTCTTCATCTCTTACTGGTCGTGCTTCCTTGCCAATGTATATTTCTTATCTATTAACTCTTCATCCCTACGTCCAAAATGAACTAAACTTTTCAGCGTTTATGATCTTTAAAGCTTCCTTCATAGAGAATGGATAGTAGATCATTTGTGATTTCAAGGAATAAAAGCATTTAAATATTTTCAAAGCTTGTCCATAAATTATATTCCAATATTAACAAACGGTGAACTTCTTCGTATGTGTTTTTCCAACTTCAATGAGATATTGTCCAAACGCCTCTAAATTTGACTTACTGGTGCCCCCATTATAGTTGAAAGATGGTATTATTATTATTATTCAACTACATTTATTCAAATTTAAGTGTCTTAATTTGATTTGACATGGAGTATAAGAAATAATGAAAGATTTTTGAATCTTGTCGTTTTAAATTAAAGATGTGTGAGGTCTATTAAATTTTGTGGTTCCTAAATTTATCTTAAAATTGAAAAATTTATTAAATATAGGAGGAGACACTCTTTTTGAGACAAATCAAAAGTGAGATAGTTATATATTTCACTATTCCTCCTCTTACTTAATTGTGAAGGCAAATAGCTACAAGAAAATTATGGAACGAGCTTCTTTTGTGGGAAAAGAAGAAAAAGGGAAAACAAAGAGCCGCATCAACCAGTAAAATGACCATTTAAAGGTGAAAAAATTACATCAAAATAGGACCCCAGAGCCCCATGTATAATAAAGATACAGACAAAAGAAGAGAATCTCTCACCGCACATCTTCACTTTGCAATTGAAACAAAAAGAGAGACAAAACTTACTTGTTTTTTTTCTAATCTTTTTTCCTGAAGTCATCAATTTTGACACTTTGGTACAAAATCCAGGGATGGATGCACCTTAGTGCAAGCGGTGCCACGGAACACCACTCGTCGAAAAATAAAATTCAAAAAAAAGTTGTAATTATTAATTTTATCGCTAATGATGAATTATTCACAATTATTTATGATAAGAGTTATCGTTCAATTATAAATGAAAAAGTTGTCGAGAAAAAATGTAGTAATATATCTGAATTGTATTTTATTCAAATACGATGTAGTTAAGCTGATTTGGTCTTTCTTGGCTTCTTTAAATAAAAAGAAAAATTCTAGCTACACCACGGACAAAAGCAATTGCACTATGTTGATCCATAGCTTTTTCCATAAAGCAATTCATATTATTTCATACAATCAATGCCTAGTGTTTAGTCTAACAGAGACCACAGCCCTTTTAAGTTTAATTCACCACTATTAATTCTACTTGCACTTCAAAAGTTCTCTGAGAAAAAAGGACCAAAACTTGGTTAAGAAGGAATATAATGGAAGTTGGAGCAAAAAATAAAGCACAAAAAGAAGATTTTCCTTTCCTTCATCACCCCACGTCCTCCTTTACAGTATATATATAAGCCCAATCATGCAACCTAACTTTACACTTTGTCTTTTCTAAAGCCACCTCAAAATCTCTGCCCATTTTGTCACTCCTTTAGCTACTGTGACCTACATACATTGCATGATCAAGTGTTATCAATCACAATAAACACATTAATCAAATATATCAAAAAGATATGAAACATAAATCTTTCTACTAATGCACATCCTAGAATGTTGCTTAGTGGTCAATAAAATAGCATGAAAGTCATGTGAAGCTCCGGGATCATGACTTAGAGGTCAATGAAATATATGAAAGTCGTGTGAAACCCCAGAGTTGAGACTTAGCGGTCAACGAAATGTAGCATGAAAGTCGTGTGAAGCCCTAGGGTTCAAAATACACCATAAACAAAACATGTTAGGTGATTTCTCCAATACATCTAATCCTTAGTGGAATTATCCAATGCTTGTGCTGGTGAAAGTGGCAGCTAACCGGTTGAATAGTCGAGATGTGCACAACTAGCCTGAATACCACTATTATCAATAGATAAATAAATATTTTTTTCTATTATGAAATCAATTCTCTTTTGGGATTTTCAATCTCACCATTGGAACTAGTCTTGGGAAGTCAAAGAACACTTGAAAAATGGTCAAAAGCTGATGAATACTAACCTTATCCTCCATACTTAGAATAACTCTTTTTCTTGAATGCTGATTTTGTAAACAGCAAACAAGCAACCCCTAACCCCACACCAACCAGTCCACCCAAAACTATAGCCACAAGCTTTTGAGTACTCTGTCTTGTTCCTACACCACCATCAGACACAGTAGATATTTCAAAAATTGAAAATTTGATCAATTCAAAAAATACCTACTACAACTATTTCAAAAGTGATCTCAGAACCCATTAAAGAACACAAATTAAATTAATGAATGCTACTTGGTAAGTTAGTACAAGACTTAATAAATACATAAAATACTTCAGGACTAATGCTGGAATAAAGGGATTGATCATATATGAATCTTCCTTTTGCATTTTCACCTAGGTTGCTCGGATTCTAAAAAAAAAAAGGCAGTAGATGCATGTCGGATCCTCCAAAAGTGGTGTATTCTTAGAGATTTCGATATTTCGATAAAGGTGCGACAACATTTTTGAAGAGTCTCGTGATAGAGGCTATTTCTTACCATCGGTAACTTAATCACAACTCCCTTCAATCCAATATTATTAATGTTTTGACTTTTTAAAGTTGATCCAAAATAATTAATGGTTCACCAAACCAAGAAGGTATTTAATTCTTTTTGTCAAATTTGCCCTTAGACACACTCCTAATCTTGATAATTTTGTCAACCCGAAAAACATCACAATTGAGGGTATTTTAGTCAAAACACTTGAGAGTAACTGAATTCCTTAATCCATGTGCCCAAGTCTTAAATATCAATTATTTTCACCGAATCCCAAACTAGAGTAACTAAATTCCTTAATCCATGTGCCTAAGCCTTAAACATCAATTATTTTGGATCGAATCCCAAACTAGTTAAAATAGACTATATAAATCATCTATATATCAATTTACTAGTTGGACTTATTTCATTCCATTACTCAATAATTTATCTATTAGAAAGACCTTACAATATTGATAATATTAAAAAATTACCTGATGGAGATAGTGATTTATTGGGCACACCATTAGGATAATAACTGTAGCTAATATAACACTGTTGCAAATAAATCTGTGCAGAAATCGAATTCCCACATTCACTTTTAGCTTTCCCAGCACCATTTTTCACACAGTCCACACAGTCCACATTACTCAAATCACCTTCACATTGACCCAACACATAAACCGACTGATACCCACCCGCATAAAAATCATTACCCGAACCCGAAACCCCTTTAGCTATTTCACCCAAAGCAGTATCAAGCCTATCACCAAACCCGGTTTCACTCACTTGACCCGACCCGCAAACTTTAAACAGCAACTGAGTAGGCCCAATTGGCTGAAACCCAACTATTTCATACCTTAAATAACACCCATTTAGCTGAATTCTAGCTGCTATTGATTGACCACATTGTTTTAAGGACATGTTTGGGATTTTCTTGATGCATTGGTTACAATTATCGTTTGAAAGATCGCCACGGCATTGAAAAAGACCGGAAATTACTGAATTGCCATTGCCGGTTGTGGTTTTGTAGAATTTATTAGTGGAAGATTGAGAAATTAAGGTGTTGAAAAGGGTGTTTAGTGTTTGTGAGTAAACCCAGATGGGTCATTGAATTTCTGGTTAGCACAACCTTTGTATACAAAATTTGTGAGTTCATTAGAGGATGAGGAATCAAGAATGGAGAATAATGAAGATAGAAATAGGAAAATTATGGGAATTTTTTGAGATGGACCCATTTTTTTTTTTTTTATGATTTGAATAATATTGGAATAAGAATAATAAACATGAGATGCTTTTGTTGGTGGATTTGGTTTCTGGGTGGTTTTATAGAGGTATTTATTAAGCTAAGAACAAAGAAGAAAGTGTCAAATTGTGAACTTTTTGGAGTGAAAGGGAAATTTCATATAGGGGCTTTTTTTATGGTTATGGGAGAACTTTCCTTTTAAGTACCTTGCTTTTGCCTAAATAGTTGGTGAAATGTTTAATGTAAAATGAATGTTATGACAACTATTATTCAATTAAGAACATTTTTGTAATAGCAGTGTTTGGATGGGTTAGTTTATTTGCGTATCGATTATTCTATTGAATATTTGTTATCAGTATTTGGTTTACTTCCCCTAGCAGCAGAAAACTTGTATTGCTCTCCTAAAATCTCGTTTTTTATTATTTAGGCTGCTTCCATTTCACCTGATGCTACTACGAAAATTGTCTTTGCTTTTTTTTTCCCTCCCACTCTGAAGAGTTCTTAACAATATTTAAGTTACAAGTACGAAAAGAAGAAGATATTTTTATTATTTGATTGGATTGAAAAAACTTTGGGATTATTGAATTATAGATAAGAAAAAATAAACATACAAAGCAACAGTCATTATAGCATTTTTTTAACTCCTCTGTAAGGAAGAGCGATAATTTGATCATTTATTTGTTGGAAATTAACCTTTGGCGGGGAGATGCGTCCACCCATCTTTGATAAATTAAACACTAGTGTTCCGCATGTTGGAGACCTTGTCTCTTCGCACATGCATGATCTACGAAGTGAGTAGATGACCGTAGGGCCAAGAATCGTCTAATTTCGTTGAAAAATGAAAGAGATATTGGTCCACGAAGTAAGGTGTTTAAGACATGGAAATGTGGTGTGGGACAAATCTACCACATCGGTGGGAATAAGAAGAATTGCTCTCTATATATGTCTCAAATTGGTAAAGGGTTTGGGACCCCAAGGGGTATCCCATGTGTTTAAAGGAGGGAAGACCTAGGTGTGCTTGGGTTCAAGGCTAAGCCCACACGCGCGCCGCTGCCGCCCGCTCGTTCGGTTCCGGGTTCTCGGGTCACGGGTCGTGGGCTGTGGGGACTTTCTGATATAATCTTTTTGGACCAGAGAACTCTGCCAGATGTACAGTTTTGACCTGAATTCTTTCATATGTACAGTTTGGTCCCTGAAGTTTATATATTTATAGTTTGGTCCCTAGAGTTTCTGGGAAGGTGACGGAAGGCAGAAAGCCTACCGTTGGGACTGTTTTTGAGGCATTAATCAGCCATTACTTGGCTGATTAACTCCTCCATTAACAGCCCATTAGTTGGGCAATTGAGCAGCCTCCTTCATGACCTTATTCACCTCATTCATGGCATTAAAACCTGCCATTACAGCCCTCATTTAATGGCCATTACAGCCTCCTTTAATGGCCATTACAGCCTTGTTTGTGGCTGTTGGGCAGCCCCTCCTCATGCTATATATTGAACCTCATTTGGCTCAATTCGGGACATTGAAACAGACTGGAAAACATACGAAAATAGCAGTAAATTTCAGTCACAAAATAGCACAAAACAGTGGCCAAAAACTGCTCAAAACAGTGGCGAAAATCAGTGCAATTCGTGACTGAAAAACAGTGACCAAACCCTCACGTATACACAAGATATACACTAGAGAAACACACTATATACACAGAGACAAAAGAGAAGAGTAAAGAGAAACTCTTCCTTCCTATTCCATATCTTCAGCAAGTCGAGTCATATTTGTTTCTTCGCCAGGCTCAACCTATTGGTTTTGTAGCGTTGAGATTAAAGTGTTGTTTTATCTTGGGAGACTATTGCCCGCTAACGTAAAAGCATATATACGGGGCAATCTTGTCTTAAGGACAGAGGGCAATCCCTCGACTCAACACACAACGTTGTAACCATCCAGATTTAGTTGTTTCTTGATTTCAGGATATCAAGATTCAAGACACAACAAGCTTGCGGCAATTCTCAACATTGGCCTTGCAAGGTTATCAAGATTCAAGACACAACAAGCTTGCGGCAGTTTTGAAGATTGACCATTTATCTATCATTTCGAACATTTGTAATAGTTACTTATTTCCCGTACTACTTTATAAAGTACATAGAGTACCAACAATTTAAGACAAGATTGTATTGTATTACTATTAGTGTTTGAAAGATGTCGGTCAAAAGTTGTGTGGCCAAATCTGGATATGGCAATGGTTTTCTGGTAGAAGAGAGTGATGATGATGAACGTGTTCATGGTGTCACCGCTACCAAGAATGGTGGGAACAAGCGCTCACGAGAGCCTGAGGGTGTCAACTGGGACAAGAGGAGAAGGTTGAAGATGTGGTTCTATCTTGCAGGAGAAGGCCTATATCTTGCAGCAGAAGGCCTATATCTGTCCCATACAAAGAATCCAAAATTGGGATAAGTATTTTTCTTACTTGTCAAGAATAAAGATTAAATGATATCTGATTAAAAATGGATTAAAGTAAGGAGGAATATAAAATTAATTTATATTCCTTACGCTTTAAAAATCAAAAGTTTAATCTCTTCTTTTTTCCGTTTAAAGATTGGATTTTGTAAACGACTTAAAAATATATGTTCTTTTAAGTGTAATGATTAAAAGTGTGTAAAGTATGTTCGCACATACAATGGAGAAAGATCCACTAACTGTGCGAAAACTGTTACCACTCTTAAGTAAGCGCCAAGAATTATCTGGGCACCAATCATAACGGAAGAAGACTAAAGACGTTGAGCCTGTCACACTATTTGGCAGAAGATCCTTCATAGGATAATGTTGGACACTCAGTCGTACAAAGCCTCCGGGTGACTAGAGCGGGCCAAAATTCCTTTGATATGATGATATTGGACATTCAGTCATATAAAGCCTCCGGGCGACTGGAGTGGGGCCAGAATTCATTTCATAGGAAAAGTAATGGACACCTAGTAAGGTGGGCCGAGTTTTCAGGTCTTAAATGATCCGAAGGCCTAAATAAAGGCCAGAAAAGAAATTAGACACTCAATCCGGCCAAAGCAACTGGAGTGGGCCAGAGTATCCAGATCACATATGATCCGGTTACGCCCTAACCACGAGCAAGAGGTTATTCATGTGAAGCAACGCCACCTCTAAAGTAGAAGGGGTTGGAGAGGTTGTCCTCAATAGGACTTCAGGGATTGGGATCACTCTAAGATGAGGTGATACATATCCCAAACTTGGTTTAAGGGACGATGTTGGTCAAGCTGGTTTGAGACTAGTCCAACAGGTCTGTAATAACTAAGAATGGTACAGTATGTCTGTAACCAAATGAATGATATATTTGTAATCCGTGCATCTATGTCATCATAGATTAAGACACGTTAAATAGCAAGTCATTCAAAAGCTAACGATGTTGAGATTGTTGCCTTCTGTCGACATAAACCCTCAAAATGAATATGAGGTAGACGAAGAGGCAAAATCACCTTTTCAAATTCCGTCAAGGGAATAGCGAAAGAAGCACCGCTCCTCTAGAACTTAGTCACACCTACTTGGGTGATTTGAAGTTTATGCAAAATAGAGGGGGGAGACAAGTACGTTATGATCTTCATTGATGATGGTACAACGTATGGAATCCTTTGTTTGTTAAAAAGCAAAGATGAAGTTGTTGAAGCGGATAAGCGCTACAAAGCACAAGTTGAAAATCAACTAAGCCTATGGATTGCGAAATTCATAGTGATAGAGAGGGAGAATGTGAAGCATCGTTCATTAAACGACTGTTCATTTCCCACTTCAGTCCAACAGTGTTAGCCAAGCGCAAAGTCATACGCCCAAAATTATGTGGGGTGGCTTGGTAAAAGTTGGAATACTGAAACAGGTCAAGTTGTACCTAAGACTGTAGATTGCATATCCACTGGATCTGCAAATAACAGTAGTGTTGATCGCCTCTTGGTGTCAAAGAATGCTGAATTCTTTGAAGATAGCTTTCCTGAAAAGGGAAAAAGGAGTAATTGCTCAAGGTTAACAAGAACCCGCGAGGGCCTGACTATCCGGAACTAGAAGTTCCGTATCTACAGGACTCGAAAGTTGCTGGCTATCCGGAACTTAATATTCCAGATCTGCAGAACTCAGGGATTCTAGATGTTGAACCGAGACGGAGCAAAGAAGGAGACAAAGACTTGTTCCAGTCCTTCTAGCTTGTATGGTTGAGAACGAACCATGGACAATTGACAAATAATTTTCTTCTCCATAAGCGCTGCTTTGGAAAGAAGCTAAAGAGAGAAATTGATTCTGTCACATAGAATCATACTTGCGTACTGGTTGATCCTCCGGGAAAAGAACCTTTGGGTTGTAAAATGTGCTCCCCTGTGAGTAGCTTAACATCTAAGGCCATTGTAGTCCTGCGTGGCATGGATGTTGAAACTGCCTTCCCAACCGGAGAGTTGGAAGAAGAGAATCAGAGTTGGTTTGCTGGACTGTTGGGCTTCTTCCTAAACTTTCATTTTGGTCCCTGAAATGTTTCATTTTGGTCCTGAAAGTTTCAGATAAAACAGAAACAATGAATCTGACCACAGAAACATTGACTCGAAGTTAGAAAGCCAACGAGTTGGAGAATCAACGATCGAAAGTAAAAGTCATATTGAAATAAAGTCTCGATATGAAAGATATGGGTATCACGAGATGACATCTTAGGAATTGGATTTCTAAGACATCTAACGGATCGGTCGATAGTTGACGAGTCTACGAAGCCACCAATGGATATAAATCATAGAACCGATTGGAATCATGGTGCACCCATAAACAAGGAGCGATACGCACGGGTCACGTGTAGTTCAATGTATTGTACACACTACAACCGACCGGTATCGTCCTACAATCGATCGAGTTGAACTAAGATTCACCGATGATCTTAATACATGATCAATAAAAGGCGTTAAGTCGGATATGACGATATCTAAATTATTCGCTTATCTACGGATTATAGTATTCTCGGATGTCCGGCGGTTCTAAGAGAACACGGTGATGCAAAGCGGACATCGGATCCGAAGAACACCAAAGCCACAAGTAAATGTGTATGGTGGTTCTTAGAAAATCCTCTAAGCAAACTTGCATCGGCCGATTCATGATGGAATCGGAGTTTATCGCTTTATACAAAGCATGAAAGAAGTTGAGTAACTTCACGGCTCCTTAGAGGACGTCCCTTATTGGGAGAAACCCGTGTCTTCGCCAGCGGTTATACATCGTGGCTAGCCGGTCGGCTTCAGGAAGGACACGGATGACGGCGTCTGGACATATCTGTCAGGATCTATCGGAGACATAAGACCGTATGGCAGTTGATCATCACGGGTGTCACTTCCTTGTTTACTAACTAAGGGACTACCCAAAGATCAAGTGTTCTGCCTGTCTAGGGGAATGGGCTTAAATCCCAAACAATACGAACCTTTGCGGTGGAAACCCAACCATACTGATTGGAGATCCCAAGAATGTGGTTCAATGGGAAAACTAAGCGGCAAAAGGTTCAGTTGAGCGCTTCGGTGGAAGCAAGAAGCACTTCGGATGATGATTTATGTACGGAAACATGAATCCAAAGTTGTTCCCGCGATAGACATTAAAGTGCTACCTGCATGGTGGGTAAAGGTTAAGCTTCCAAACCTTTAAATGATCCTCAAACTGTTGAGGTTAAGGTTGGAGAAACTTTTAATGATTCCTAACACTTGTGAAGTGGGGTATAGCAGGATACCTTGTAGGAGATCACCTATTTAAGTGAGAGGATGACCGCTTCAAATGAACGCACTTAAGAATCCAAGTGTGTCCATGGCCACAACGGACAGAAACGTAAGAAGGAAAATGAATAATAAGAGTTATTATGTTGATATCATTGTCTTGGCTTACACTAAACACTGACGGTTCAAGACATCACGTTCATCGCGCAGTAAGTAAGTCCGATGGTATTCAACTAGGGAAGGTTCAAAGCGAACCTACCTCTCCTGATGCAATATCTTTTCGCTGAAAGATTGCTGAAATGTAGGCACCTTGTGTGTGCGCCACAATCTCTCTTTCATAGAGGGGATTGTTGGAAATTAGCCTTTGGCGGGGAGATGCGTCCACCCATCTTTGATGAATTAAACACTAGTATTCCGCATGTTGGAGACCTTGTCTCTTCGCACATGCATGATCTACGAAGTGAGTAGATGATCGTAGGGCCAAGAATCGTCTAATTTCATTGAAAAACGAAAGAGATATTGGTCCACGAAGTAAGGTGTTTAAGACATGGAAATGTGGTGTGGGACAAATCTACCACATCGGTGGGAATAAGAAGAATTGCTTTCTATATATGTCTCAAATTGGTAAAGGGTTTGGGACCCCAAGGGGTATCCCATGTGTTTAAAGGAGGGAAGACCTAGGTGTGCTTGGGTTCAAGGCTAAGCCCACACGCGCGCTCGCTGCCGCCCGCTCGTCCGGTTCCGGGTTCTCGGGTCACGGGTCGTGGGCTGTGGGGACTTTCTGATATTATCTTTTTGGACCAGAGAACTCTGTCAGATGTACAGTTTGATCCATGAAGTTTCATATGTACAGTTTGGACCTGAATTTTTTCATATGTACAGTTTGGTCCCTGAAGTTTCAATATTTACAGTTTGGTCCCCAGAGTTTCTGGAAAGGTGATGGAAGGCAGAAAGCCTACCGTTGGGACTGTTTTTGAGGCATTAATCAGCCATTACTTGGCTGATTAACTCCTCCATTAACAACCCATTAGTTGGGCAATTGAGCAGCCTCCTTCATGACCTTATTCACCTCATTCATGGCATTAAAACCTGCCATTACAGCCCTCATTTAATGGCCATTACAACCTTGTTGTGGCTGTTGGGCAGCCCCTCCTCATGCTATATATTGAGCCTCATTTGGCTCAATTTGGGACAGTGAAACAGACTGGAAAACAGACGAAAATAGCAGCAAATTTCAGTCACAAAACAGTGGCCAAAAGCGCTCAAAAAACGATGGCGAAAATCGGTGCAATTCGTGATCGAAAAACAAAGTGACCAAACCCTCACGTATACACAAGATATACACTAGAGAGACACACTATATACACAGAGACAAAAGAGAAGAGTAAAGAGAAACTCTTCCTTCCTATTCCGTATCTTCAGCAAGTCGAGTCATATTTGTTTTCTTCGCCAGGCTCAACCTATTGGCTTTGTAGCGTTGAGATTAAAGTGTTGTTTTATCTTGGGAGACTATTGACCGCTAACGTAAAAGCATATATACGGGGCAATCTTGTCTTAAGGACAGAGGGCAATCCCTCGACTCAACACACAACGTTGTAACCATCCAGATTTAGTTGTTTCTTGATTTCAGGATATCAAGATTCAAGACACAACAAGCTTGCGGCAGTTCTCAACATTGGCCTTGCAAGGTTATCAAGATTCAAGACACAACAAGCTTGCGGCAGTTTTGAAGATTGACCATTTATCTATCCTTTCGAACATTTGTAATAGTTACTTACTTCCCGTACTGCTTTATAAAGTACATAGAGTACCAACATTATTCATATGAGTCTGATAGATTTAAAACATGTACTAAATAATTTTGTTCATTTAAATTTAAATAGGTATGATGAAATTATATAGCATAAACTCTGATCTTTGAAAACTGCATAAACTCTGATCTTTCAAAGTTTTCATTCACTTCTTTGACGGTTAGTCCACACTCTTTGAATGCTTAAACTAAGATCATTTTTAATGGGAGTGATTAAATAGATATTTGATACTACTAGTTGTCAAAAGAATATTGTTCTCACTCACGTGAGACATCATTTTCTTTATTTAAGTTTAAGACTAATCATACTTTGCAAAACTTACATACACAGAGTAAGCAAAAGATATAATGAAATGAATGTAATGACAGACACTATTAAACTAATATTGAATGTGATTTGAAACTTCCTTGTCTGCCTTCTGTTATATTCTTTTGGTTGTATTGACAGTATAAAAGTATTAGCAATATATGACTATAATATTATTGAAAGGAAATGAGGTGAAAATGTGAAATGTCTCTTGTATAAGCAAACGTTTAATACAACCACAATCCTCTCCCCACCCCACTCCACTCACACATATATATGTGCATGTTTTTATTTATTAACATTTGATTTACATATATAGAGAGTGAGACTTCATTACTAAGGACACTTTGTTGAATTCCCTTGTTTACCGATAGATTGTGGTGGAATGGATAAGATTCCCGTCTAAGAGGTTTCGAATTTGAGTCTTGAATATGATTTTTTTTTGTTAGGGGACGCTTTCTCTTTAAATGAATCTTACACATCGCGAATCCAAATTAATCGGGACCCCAATACAGATCTGATCACCGAATGAGAAATAAAAAAAAATCCTTGTTTCAATGTAAATGCACCATTGTGTTTTAGAACAAGTAGAAATAAGATGAGTTATATTGGTTGCATGATTAACTTCTATAATAAGAATGATGATTAAGATAGATCGATTATAGTGTAGTAATGTTTAAATGAACACAATTTTGTTGAAATAGGTTGAATTTTTGAAACTGATTTTTTTCTGAGTCTCTAGTTCGTTTTCTTCTACGATAGATTTTAATCCCATTGTTGCTATTGGAGGTAGTGGATATCAATATAAGAAATACTAAAGTATAACGGTATGACAAAGTAAGACGTAAACATAAAATTAATATAAGATGGTTGAAATAAGAGATGTTATGAATAATGCAATAGAAAAATACATAACAAAATGAATTACATGCTTGTAAGGCGACTTTGAGGCTGAAAATAAGAGATGTTATTATTGAAATGTGTGATCATCTGATCTAAAAGCTTAAGCTATTAGATAGAACACACTTTTAATATTTGATTATATTCTCAACACGCCCCCTCACGTGCTGGCCTGATTATTTTTCATGGTCCAAGCACGTGAAAATTCTTTTTTTTTTTATAATGGGTAGCGGTGAGGTTCGATCCCAGGACCTTTGGCCTGCTCTGATACCATATTGAAATGTGTGACCATCTGATCTAAAAGCTTAAGCTGTTAGATAGAACACACTTTTAATATTTGATTATATTCTCAACAGTTATGAATAGTTCAATAGAAAGATACATAACAAAATGAATTGCATGCTTGTAAGGCGACTTTGAAGCTGAAAATATCATGTAGGAGGAGTGATCCTGCAAGACGTAAACCATCTATAAGATGGTATTAAATCGATACCAAAATAAAGATGAGTGCATAACCATACAATATTGTAAGGTTTTAAATACCATAAATGATTACATCTAACAAACGGTATAAATAGCATACTTAGGGGTCGTTTGGTTAACGGACTAAGTTATTCCAAAATTATAGTTCTGAGATTATACTTCTTGAACTAATTTATCACGCCGGTTCCCCTGGGAGGTGGGATGAATTAATCTCAACTTTAATGAGATAAAGTGGGATATTCAAAGATTAAGTTTGAAACTAAATGTATATTGTGTCGCGTACCAAACGACCCCTTAGATAATAAAGGGAAAGAAAATCGTACAAGATTGGTTAACCACGATTTTTGCTAATTTTCATTGTAGTTGATGAAAACCAAAATGGAGATTGGATCACATCTGCTGAGGATATGGGTGCTGAAGCTGTGAGATTTTACCAGGAGCAGTTTCATGAACAGACAATGCCAACTAATTTTTCACTATTGAAAAATATTCCCAAGATAATAAATGAGGAGCAGAACCAGAAGCCGGAGCAGTTGCCTGAAAAAGAAGTGAAAGCAACAGTTTTTGGACTAAATGCAGAAAGTGCAAGTGGTCTAGATGGTTTTGTTGGCCTATTTTATCAAAAATGTTAGGATATTGTTGGAGATGACATTACTTGGATGGTAAGGGCTTTCTTTTGTGGGTATGAACTTCCACAATTCATTACTCACACGAACTTAGTCCTCATACCAAAGAAGGAGCATATTAATACATTTGGAGATACGAGACCTATAAGCTTGAGTTCTTTTGTTAACAAGATAATATCAAGAGTCATCAATGAGAAGTTGGTATGTTTATTGCCTAAGCTAAGCATCTGGTGTGTGGAACTACTAATCATGACCAATTCAGATTTGCATTACAAAAAGTCTACTATAGAAAAAACTTTCTCTCAAACTTCTAATTAAGAATAAAAGAACCGTCCTGTTCTATAACATCCATCAATAGTATTAAGTAGTTTGAGAATAATGCTTATTCGTTGATTGGGATCCGATTCCATATTGAGAAAATTTCATAAATATCTATAATTTATAACGTAATTACGAAATGTAGCTATTGTATTTATGAAAAGTAGTTACAGTTGCTATATCAAACGAGTATCAGTTGTATCAGTGTAAGAGCTGTATCAGGCTGGTATCAGTTGAAATTGAGCGAAAAAATTGTACCAACTCATATTGTATCAGCGTTGATAGCTACATTTCGTAAATGCAGTAGCTAGGTTTCTTAATACTTTGAAACTATAGCTACACTTTGTAAATACAGTCAAAATATCTCACACGTCGCGTAATTTTTCTGTTCATATTTTACAAATTAAAAAAAAAAAATTGAGGCCCATTTGAAAAGGACCTTAGGCCCAAGTCCAAACCCTTCTTAGCAGGCCCAAATATATAATGCTTTCAGCTTCATTCTCCCCAATGTTCCTCCAATACGACTGTAAACTGCTCTTCTCCAGCTCCCCCTCTCTCTGCAGAAAAACTCATAATTTTTCTGAATTTTCTCAACAACAATCGAATTGTACGTTTCTTATTTTCTCTCTCGCGATTTCTCTCACCGTTCTTCTTTTTAAATCTTTGATTTGACAAAAAATCCCCTTTTTTGCGATGATTTTATACGGTAAAACACGAAATTTTCGTGTACTCGAGTACAATGCCGTGTTTGTTACCCACTTTCCGAATATAATTTCAACCTCGATATCATCGATTCTCGTGATTTTTTTACGAGTTAACATGTGTTATTATTAGCTCCTGTGTGAAAGTGGCTCGTAGTTATTATGGTGTACTAATTCGGGTTTAGTGCAGTAAAAAGTTCAATTTTTATTTTGAAAATGTAAACGATTAATTAAAAAAAAAAAGGCTTTCTTGAGTCGTGCAACGAAAAATTAGTTGCATGGCACTTGATGTTTAAGTAAAATTAGGAATGCTTGTGTGTTAAAAATCCATTTTATCAAGTATCTTGCTGCTCATGTTTTAAATTTCTTTAAATGACTCTAAAATACTGCTTGAATTTAGTAATGTTTTTGATTCAGTGACAAGCACAGAAGTACTATTGATATAGGTTGATATAACAAAGTTAGGACCTTGAAGGAAAGAACCCCTTTTTTCTATAATAATAAGTAGGCGTTTGGCCATGAAAACAAAATATATTTCACTTTATTTGGAATTTTGAAGTTGGTTATAATTTTTGCAAAAAATATTTAGTTGTTTAAATGTACTCAAGTTGTATTTGGAATTTTCGTGGCAAAACACTTATTTTCAAATAGTGAAAAATATTTTCGGAAAAAAGTGAAAAATTCTCATGGCCAAACTGGTCCCAAGCTTTACATTTTGCTGTGGTTCAACTGTATGACTCTTTCTGTTATTTAATATTCCCTCCGTCCCAAATTGTTTGAAGGTTGACCAATTTGGGAGTCAAACAACTCTTTCTTTGACTACGATTTTCTCCAACTCTTTTCATATATTGTGAATTATTAATTACGCAGACTTATAATACTTTTTATGTAGTTTTTAAATATGTAAATTTTATTATAAAATACTCGAAGAATCTATGTTTAAAATTAAGTCAAGTAAAAGTTGTTTGACCCTAAACTGATCAACCTTCAAACAAAACGGAGGGAGTACTAGTTTGCAACCCCCCACTCCCACCCCCTCAAAAAAGGTATTTTCAGAAGAAAAGGTTGAACCTTTAAAGAAGTGTGTTTAAAATAAAGAAAGGAAGAACCAAGCTAGTGAACTGATCTAACATTTATGGATTAAAAGAAATCAACAATCATATCTATTGCTAGAACATTTGACATAATTATTTGTATCTTGTGTAATCTAACTGTTGATTGTTGGTGGTGCAGTATATTTGAGCAGTTTTGTCAAAGGCTTGGTTGAAGTGTGCTGAAGCCCTGAAGTTAGGTACAACACAAAGTGGAGGACACATTGTTTAGGTGGCGCCTTAGAGCGCCCAAGCATTAAGGTGTGTGTTTCAATGCAATGATCAAATCTTGATGATGTGTTGCAACTTGGCCTATTGTTATTGAGAAAAGATTTTGTTTCGTTAGTCTATCTTGCTCATGGGATTTGTTCTGAAGAGATATCAATGTAGCTGGTAAAGTATCAAATTGATTATTACAGGGACATTATGATTGAATCTTTTGGTGATTAGGAATCAGAAATTAGAAATCTAGTATAAGAAAGCTAGTCACTAATCTAAATGAGAATTTCAGAGACGTGTCTTTGCATTTGAAAAAGGGATATAATATGCTTTTTGGGGAAGTAGCGGAGATGCGGATAGTATGTGGGCTAGGACGGCTAACTGCATCAGGGAAGCAACTAGGGAGGTGTTAGGGGTCTCGAGGGGCACCTCAAATGAGCATAAAAGGGGCATGGTGGTGGAATGGAGAGGTTTAAGGAAAAGTTGAAGCCAAGAAGGTTTCTTATATGGCACTAGTGGAAAGCCTAGACGAGGAGGACAATAGGAGGAACAGAGAGAGGTACAAGACGACGAGGAGGGAGGCGAAGCTCGCAGTCAATACGGCAAAGTCACTACGGCAAAGACAACTGCTTTTGAGCGCATGTATGAAGAGCTCGAGTGCAAAGGTGGGGACAAGAAGTTGTATTGGCTCCCCAAGGCGAGGGGGAGGAGGGCTCGTGACCTGGACCAAGTGAAGTACATCAAGGACGAGAATGTCGAGGTGTTGGTAGAAGAGGCTCACATTAGATGAAGATGGCAGTCATATTTTCATAAGTTCTTGAATGATGGAGGGGATAGAGATATCATGCCGAGAGAGCTAGAACATTCTGAGAGCCGTTGAGATTTTGGGTATTGTAGGAGCATAAAGGTTGCAGGGAGCTATTCGTAGGATGAGGAGGGGAAGATCGAACGGGCCAGACGAGATCCCAGTGGATTTTTGGAAGAACGTTAGCGAGGTAGATTTGGCGTGACGGACTAAGTTGTTTAATGTAATCTTTAGGACAGCTAAAATGTTAGAGGAATGGAGGTGGAGCACTATGGTTCCGTTGTACAAGAACAAATGTGATATCCAAAACTGCAATAACTACAGGGGTATCAATCTTCTAAACCACATGATGAAAATCTGGGAAAGGGTGGTCGAGTTGAGGATGAGGAAGGGTGTGTCTATCTCCGAAAACCAATTTGAATTCATGTCGGGGCGATCGACTACAGAAGCTATCCACCTTGTAAGGAGACTGGCGGAGAAATATAGGGACAAGAAGAGAGACCTACACATGGTATTCATTGACCTCGAAAAGGCGTATGATAAGGTCCCGAGGGAGGTCCTTCGGAGATGTATAGAGTCTAGAGGGGTGTCTGTAGCTTACATTAGGGCTATTAAAGACATGTATAATGGAGCTAAGACTCGGGCTTGGACAGTAGGAAGTGACTTTGAACACTTTCCAGTTATGATGGGTTGCACCAGGGATCAACCCTTAGCCCGTTCCTAGTTGCCTTAGTGATAGACGAATTGACATGACATATTCAAGGAGAGGTGTCATAGTGTATGTTATTTGCAGATGACATAGTTTTGATCGACGAGACGCGTGGTAGAGTTAATGATAGGCTAGAAGTTTGGCGAAAGGTCTTAAAGTCTAAAGATTTCAAGTTGAGCAAGACTAAAACAGAGTACCTAGAGTGCAAGTTCAGTGGCGTTGCGCATGACACGGAGGTAGCAGTGAAGATAGAGGATCAAGTCATACCTAAGAGAGGGAGCTTCAAGTATTTTGGGTCTATAATCCTGGGAGACGGGGAGATTGACGAGGATGTCACTCATCGCATTGGAGCGGGGCGGGTGAAATTGAGGCTTGCCTCCGGTGTACTGTGCGATAAGAAGGTGTCGCCAAGGCTAAAAGGGAAGTTTTACAAAGTGGTGGTTAGACTAATACTGATGGTACAAATTGTTGGCTAGTCAAGAATGCTCACGTTCAGAAGATGAAGGTAGCGGAGATGAGCACGCTCAGATGGATGTGTGGGCATACGAGGAGAGATATGATTAGGAACGAAGTTATACAGGACAAGGTGGGAGTGACATCCGTGGCGGACAAGATGAGGGAAACAAGAATGAGGTGGTTCGGACATGTGAAGAGGAGGGGCGAGGATACGCCAGTAAGGAGGTGCGAGGGGTTGACTGTAACTGGAGCTATGAGAGGTAGAGGTAGGCCGAACAATAAGGAGGTGCGAGGGGTTGACCCTAGCTGGAGCTAGGAGAGGTAGAGGTAGGCCGAAGAAGAAATGGGGATGTAATTAGGCAAGATATGACACAACTTCAGCTGACTGATGACATGATCTTAGATAGAAAGATATGGAGGTCTAGGATTAGGCTAGTAGTAGGTAGCTAAGTGATGGGAGAGAGGGGGCGAGTTTTCACCCTCTCCGCTCTTCCTTTTAGTATTAGTTGTCAGATATCACATTGTTTTTATTTTCTTGTTGGGCATTACTGTATGTTTCCACATTTATTTTATATCTTATCATTTGATGTCTTCTTTCATATATTTCTGCGACAAGTACTTTCTTCTGAGCCGAGGGTCTACCGGAAACAACCTCTCTACCTCACAAAGGTAGATGTAGGGTCTGCGTACATCTTACCCTCCCAGACCCACCCTGTGGGACCACACTGGGTTTGTTGTTGTTGTTGTTGGACTCGATTGTCATGGTTTTACTGCATATAATTCACTTGGTTGCAAGCTAGAGACAATCTTTTTTGTTTTTTGAATTGGTTGCAAACTAAGGGTTCTCAATCATCACATCAGTTGGGAAGATTTGCACCTTCTTTAGTTTTATCTTCTGTTACCATCTATTGCTTTATAGTTGCAAACTTTGAATTGTTCATGTTGTGCAGTTTGGTGAACAAGGCCCATATTGCATTCCATGATCTAAGCTTGGGATATAAAAGCAATTTGTTCTAGATGTTCTCTTCAGATAAGCAATGTTTCTTTTATGGTAGAGCTTCTGCTATGCCCACCTGTGATTCTCTAAGTGATATAAAAACAATAAATATTCAGATGTTAAAGCTTATGAGGTAAATTATAGAAGTCTAGGATTTCCTCTTTTATTTATTTGGAGAAGGGAGGTGGTCTATTGTTGGTTGAGAGGCTGGTTGATGGTACAACCAGAAAGTGTGCCTATTCCCTTTTTGCATTCTAACCTAATTGCATCTTTGAGGACTCCATGAATAAGTGCAGTTTCTTTCCCTTCCCGTTCTATATATTACCTCGTTTTTGTTATCCCCGGCTCTCAATGTTTCCTTGTGGAAATAACCCTTGCTGAGTCACCAAGGCAAAACAGCAGATTTTGGGTATATGTAATTCGACTGATGTTGTCAGGACAAAGATAAATAAAAAACAAAAAAACCATAAAGTAAGTTAAAGTCAAGTCTGAGTTAGTTATCCTCGTCATTCTGATTGTACAACAGCCTAAATTAGATCTTGAATTTGAATGCCTTTGTTAGAATTCTGTCAATGTTCTGCTCACCTTCAGTCTGGTATTATATAGGTTAAACTGATCGACTTGGCAGTTGCTATTAAATCCATACACACACAAAAAAACAATGCCGAACAAACCAAGAGTTGACAAAGCATTTCGTGCTATGAAAGATATCGGAATCTCCAAAGAAAAGGTGAAGCCAGTCTTAAAGAGCCTTCTAAAATTGTATGACAAGAACTGGGAGCTTATTGAAGAAGAGAATTACAGAGCACTTGCAGATGCTATATTTGAGAAAGAGGAGGCAGAGGTTCTATCTATCCTTTTTTTTGCTTCTCTTTCTCACACATTTCTGTTCTACCCTGAAATTTCATTCCTTTTCTGTACAAATCATTTTTAGTTGCTTGATACGAATTGATTTTAATTTATTTGCATAATTTTTGCAGGCAACAGAAAGTAAGAAGTCTGAGAATACTGAAGTACAAGTTCTATTTTGTTTCCCTGTGTTTTATATATGTATTCATATTGATGCTTAGTGGTGTCTTTTCTCATTTCCCTTTACCTTATCTTGGTGCTTCGTCGTGTTTCTAGCGAGAAGAGGTTTCGGAAGAAGAAGCAGTGGATGAGGAGCCTGAAAGACCCTTAAAGAGATTGCGGTTAAGACATCAAGAAGTTCAAGCTTCATCTTCTGCTAACAATGAGGAAGCTGAACTACCTGGAAGTAATTCCCAGGGTCGCTCACAAGGCCCTCAGCTGAATAATAGAAGTGCAGCAGCTGAGTCCCAATCTGTCCCATGTCTGACTTATGTTAGGAACAGAGGAAAGCAACCAGCCTCACCTAATAGTGCTGACAGATTGGAAAATAATGCTAATTCTCGGCAGAATCACCTCAAAGGGAAGGAAATCCAAACACCTCAAATGTCCAGGGAAAAAGGTTTAGTGATCAAAGAGCCAAAGACTCAGTCTGGCATCGAGCTGTCCCCAAAACAGAAGATGTTGGGTACTCGTGCTTTCATCAAGCCTAAGGATGAACCATATACTGTTGATATGCCGCATTTTGCGGTTCCTATTGCTGTTATTCACCCTGGTGTGTATTATCTCAAATAGCTGGACTTTGGTCCTTATCATGTCATAATTTAAATTCGTCATACTAGTTAAAGCCGTGGAAACAGCCTCTTGCAGTAATGTCAGGTAAGGCTGCGTACAATAGACCCTTGTGATCCGGCCTTTCCCCGGGCCCCGCGCATAGCGGGAGCTTAGTGCACCGGGCTGCCCTTTTATACTAGTTAAAATTTCCGCAGCAAGTAGAGCTAGTGATTTTTCTCTGTTGAGGAGCTTATTCGGCAAGTTCTCACTCTTATCAGCTAATGTTTCAGCTCTGGAAGAACGCATAGCTCTGTATGGGATAACTCTCTCTGTCCCAATTTGTTTGGCATCATATTTTCTCCATCAGTCTAAAAAATATTGGCACCTTTCTATATTCAAAAACTCCTAATACTTTACCTTCTCATTTTGCTCTTATTGAGATGCTCTTTGTAGATGTTGATATGTGTGGACCCTACAACAAGGTTACTCTTTGTACTTCATACATATTAAGCTTTTGTGTCAAAGGTCCTCTATTTCTTAAACTCCGTTCCAGTCAAATAGTTGCAAACAAATTGAAACAGAGGGAATATTACCTTATATTTGTCTGTAATGGATGTATCTTGGTAACCTCTTAGCTACAGTTTTCCTTTCTAAAGGTCATTGTTTGGATTCTGTAGAGCCATCAAACAACAAAGGTTCTTCAAATGGTAACGCATCAAGAAAACAGCCAGCATCTTCTGAACCCTCAGCAACAGAATTGAGAGGTGGAAGAGAAGCAGATAAGGACATTCCAATTTCATCTAATGGACTGGCAAGAAGTCATGGGCTAGTAAAAACGCAGAATGGGTTCGATCCTAACCTAGATATTGCCTCCTCAACTTTTGGAGAGGTTAAAGTCTCTATAGATTGTGAAGCGGCTCTTGGTAGATCAGACTTCCATTTGCCTAGTCTAGAGGCTGTTCTGAAGTTGGTGGAGGATAAATATCTTAAACCCTACAAAGCTCTGGACCCTAGCTTTTCTGTGCCGAAGCTGATGAAAGATATGTGTGAGTGCTTTTTGGAACTGGGGACTCAGAACAATCATGAATTGCAAGAAACTACAAATGTGGATGCAGAAAATGATATTGGTTATAGAAGCATGGCCCTAGTTTCTTCAAATGGATCTATAGATTTAGAACTTGATTCTGGTGAGGCTCAACCAGAGAAACCACAGCTCCCTCCTCCTTGTAATGGTCACACCAATAGCACCCAAACTGATCAAACAACATTTGCGGGGAACTGTGATAGTGCTCTAGAGATTGATCAGAATAACCTTGAATATGTTACGTCTGAGAGTCCAGTGGCTCTGTGTGGATCTAAAAATATAGAAGTTGATGCTGGGGAGGCTCAACCAGAGAAACCACAGATCCCTCCTCCTTGTAATGGTCACAACAACGGCACCTCAACTGATCAAACAGCATCTCTGGAGAACTGTGGTAGTGCTCCAGAGATTGATCAGAATATTCTTGAACATGTTACTTCTCAAAGTCCGGTGGCTTTGTGTCAATCAACTCAAGATGAAACAGGTTCTTGTGTTGTTACAGAAATAACCAAGGGGCAAGAGAAGGTTATGATTTCATTAGTGAATGAAGTTAATGACAAAAGTCCTCCATCCTTTCGCTACATAGCTCATAATGTGGTTTTCCAGAATGCATATCTGAACTTCTCTCTGGCTCGTATTGGAGATGACAACAGTTGTTCTACTTGCTCTGGTGATTGTTTGTCACAGTCCACACCTTGTGCATGCACATATGAAACTGGTGGTGATTTTGCATATACAAAAGAAGGTCTTGTTAAAGAGGAGCTTCTAAAAGAGAGTATTTCTATGAATCGTGATCCCAAGAAACACTGTCAATTCTTTTGCAAAGAATGTCCATTGGAAAGATCGAAAAATGAGGATATTATCGAACCTTGTAAAGGTCATCTAGTGAGGAACTTCATCAAAGAGTGCTGGTGGAAATGTGGCTGTGATAAACAGTGTGGGAACCGTGTGGTACAGCGAGGTATTAGCCGCAAGTTACAGGTAAGAATTTGTGGTTGATGTTGCAACGGTCTTTGGTAATGTGCCTGATGCAGTAGTAACTCATGCGTTACATTTTGAGGCACACTTTTGCTTTGTTTTTGAGCTTCTTAGAAATCACTTTCTTTTCTTAGCGATTACTTCTAAAATAATTTCATATTGTCCATACTGATTTAATTCCCTGTCTCTGACCGTTTCTCTTGCTTTGCTTTGCCTTGCTTGCTTTGCTTGTGATTATGCTTTGTCTTGAGCCGAGGGTCTCCCGGAAACAGCCGCTCTACCTACCAAGGTGGAGGTAAGGTCTGCGTACACTCTACCCTTCCCAGACCCCACGTTGTGGGATTTCACTGGGTATGTTGTTGTACTTCTAAAATAATTCCTGATATCAGGTATTAACTTCGTTTAGGTTTTTTGTTGGTTTTACTTGTTTCAGGTGTTTATGACTCCTGATGGGAAAGGATGGGGCTTACGTACCCTTGAGGACCTTCCAAGAGGTGCTTTTATTTGCGAGTATGTTGGAGAAGTTCTTACCAACGCAGAACTCTTTGATCGCGTTTCACAAAGCCCCAATAGAGAGGAACATTCTTATCCCGTGCTACTTGATGCTGATTGGGGTTCAGAGAATGTCTTGAAGGATGAAGAAGCCCTTTGTTTGGATGCGACATTTTTCGGGAATGTAGCCAGGTTTATCAATCATAGGTAAGTTTATCAATCACAGGTTTAACTGTCTTTGCTGATTTTCTCCCCAACCTCAACTTCCTTTTGGGGTGTCAGTTTTGCATCACTTTTTTATTTACTTGTACTCTTAGGAGTTATAAGTGCTGTACTTTGACTATTGGTTCACATATCAGGTGGTACGTACGTAAATTACTTCTGGATCTTTTCTGCATTTTTAACTTCTCAAATGCTGATGAAGAGCTTCTTTTCTTTCTTGGTTATTTGATGATTCATATTGCAAGTGAAGCAAAACCACTACTTGAATATCTTGTGTTCAGTCGGCATAAACATTCACATCTTTGTAATGAATTCTGCTGATATTTTCTTCATATTCCTGCATGTAGGCACCTTTAACTACTGTCTCTAAAACACGCCATACATATTTGTGTGCCTAGTTATTTGCATAATATTACCATATCAGAATCCATTTTGTTTCCCGTACCCCTTTTGGAAAGTAAAAAAAGAAAGTGAGGGAGAAATGAAAGAATGAAAGGAAACAATAGCCAAAGAAAGCTATGCATAATGTGTATTCGATATATTAGATATTTGCATCACGTGTACAATGTGGTATTAACCTGTGTCGGTGTATGTGATTTATTTTATTGTTAATCCGGTCCAGATGCTTTGATTCAAATATGGTTGAAATACCAGTTGAAATAGAGACTCCAGATCACCACTACTATCATGTAAGGAACATTGGGCTTCTGAATCTTCACGTCCACTTCGTCCTCAATATTCAGTATTCCTAGCTCTTCATACTAATGATCTTTTGGGATATCTCATGTGTCTTGATGCAGCTTGCCTTTTTCACTACAAGAAAGCTTAAGGCAATGGAAGAGCTCACTTGGGTGAGTAGGCTTTGATCTGGTTCACACATTCTCATTCTATTGTGGTGCCCTTGTTTTATTGCTAAAAGATATCTGTCTATTCAATACTATCTGTATATAAATTCTCACTCTTTATACAGACACACACATACAATTACAGGCAGTTGGGGGGGGGGGGGGGGATAGATGCATAGAAGTTTAATTTATATCTGGACATGGTTGTTTCTGGAGCAATAATGTCGCCATTAAAACAGAAATGCAATCTCAGGTAAGTTGTCTGGAAGATCTTGTCATGGTTTGTAGTAGAATAACAAAATAACTTGGCCAGAACTATGCCTCCCACCCCATCCAACCCCACTCCGCAAGAGAAAATAGAAAGAGAAGAACGAAAACCCATATTTTCTTATTAAGAAAAATCTTGATAGATGGATAGATGCTTCTCAACTTTGAGTATTTGGACCCGTTGATTCTAATACTCTACCTTCATCACTAAACTGTTAACTTGAGTGTTGGTGCCTAAAATTGATTAACTAAATTAATTTCTCCGATATTGTCTTTCTATTTTTTATCTTCTTTTTTTTTAGAAAAGAAATCTTTAATTTCATAACTATTAAAATAGGATGGTCAGTAATGCGCCTAGAGAAAATAATAAGCACTTTATATCAACAATGATTATACCAATCCAACGAAGTTCAATTGGCATGGAAGATGAGCGAGTAATGGTGTCTCAACGTTTTTAACATATCTAGTGTTTGGAAGGATGAGCATGCGTTGATTCCGCATTGCTACTTCTGGATATTTGACAGTATATTTTCTGGACAAACATTGGATTTGTTCTTGCAGGATTATGGTATTGATTTTGATGACCATGAACATCCAGTAAAAGCATTTAGATGCCAGTGTGGTAGCAAGTTCTGCCGAAATATTAAACGTCCAAGAAGTAAGTGTTATTCCACAGCATAAGGTTTATCCATCGTTGTTTTTAACAGTTTGGATTTGCAAGTCAAAGTTTCCATCTTGCTTTGCTCGTAAAAGTTGTTAGCTGCTGCATGGATTTGGTCATAACTTGGCTGAATTTTCAAAAAGAACATATGCAATTATATACTCCAATTATTATTCCCGAATAAAACAAGAAAAAGAGCTGCAGGTTTGGTAACTTGAAGTGTTCATTGGTCCAAATGCATGACTGGTCATTTAATTCTTAATAATGTGTAACCTGGAGTTGGTTGTCTAGAGACACCCTATTGATTTGGCATTTTCATAATTGACTATAACTTTGCTAAAAGGAATGATGTTCGATGCTAAAAGCGTATAGTTTTAGGAGAAACTTGCCCTTGTTTGTAAGATGAGACAATGACAAGTTGACAACAATGTAGGGTGGCTAGGTAATATCTTGCATTTTATATATGATGAACCTATAGCACCCCCTATAGTGTCCCCTCGATTTTCCTTCAATAAAGACTTTGCTTTTGTATCATACTATATTTGTCTTCAATTAGGCACCCAAGGACTGCCTAGTGATTAATGAAGTGGGTGAAAACTTTGGAGATTAGGGTTCAAATTCATGTAGAGACAACTCTAGGTGATTTTCCCCCATCTGTCTAAGCATTGATGGCCAGAATTACCTAGTACCTAAACCGGTGGGAGATAGTAGGTATCCATTGGAATTGTTGAAGTATGCGCAAGTTGGCGTGGACATCACCGTATTTTTTTAGTATTGAACCATCTAAGTTGTCATTCATGATCTTAGTCAAGTTTTGTGTAGTCACTCAAGTATCATCATGCTACTATGTAGGAACCAGAGCAAGGAAAGGATGGTGATTATTTCGAAATAACTTATGGCTGATTTCTGGCCTTGGGATGATCAAGAAAGCTGGTATGACTGTAACTTCCAAGACTCCACGTGGGGTTCTGGTGAACTTGTGCATTCATGTACACCGCAGAAGGGCAACATATTGGTATTTGCAGATGATATGGCGAATAAGCTAGATCTGCTGCCTCTCTTGTTGTATATTAGGATTTTCGGTACATTTGATTAGATGCTAGAGGACTTGGCTTATGTTGCCTACGCATGTGTACCATTGCATAATTAATGTGGTCTAGGCCATGCGCTTGGCCTGAAGACACTGAACTTGCCTTTTAAACTCATTCTTATGCTTGTAATTGCAGTTGCCCAGTTCTTTCCATTCTCATGTTATTTTTCTTTTGGTAACTAATCAATTTTATTACCAAAAGGGAAGGTTTAGAGCTCAAGAAAAAACAAAACAGCCAGTCTCTCTCTTTGGAATTGCAATTTCAAGAAATTTATCCCAAGGGATAAGGCATAGCGTATTGAATGAAGCTATGAAGCTTAATCATGTTCCACACTAAATTTGGAATTATTTTCTTTTATCCTACTGCCTTTTCTTCCAGAGGATTGCGGTTGATATAAAAGGCGTGAAAGAAAGAACCTAGTGGAAGATGTAGTATGTAAACAACAAGCACACTTGAATTCTAATAAATACAATTGTACACACACACACACTAAATTTGGATGTGTGGATAGCAGAAGGTGTATTGCCCTCGCATCTATACGGCATCAGGAGTTGAATTCAAGAAACAGAGTGTTGCACAACTTTTGCCCCCAGTGACGAGGAGTCTCTATTATGAGGCTTGGAGAGCACTTCATCCTCACAACCACTAGGCATGATGGGATTAATTCCCCCTGGATTCAATGGGAACAGAATCTTGTAGTAACCTTCCATAATTTGCCCCATATTGCAAGTTTCTGCAACCTTTGGTGTCTGTTCAACAGTAAAACACTTCTTAGGCATACACGTGACTTGTCATCGTTAGTAAGTGATCAAGTACTTTCTTTTTGATAAATGGTTTTCACAAATAACGACAATGTCTAGGATAGTTTATCGACAAATATTTCATTAGGTACCTACCATCTCCCACAAATATTTAAGCAATTAAAAAAAATCAACTTGCATGTTTTCGTCTCTGTTGGGACCCGAGCCCTAATGTCCTATCATTTTCATCGACTTCATTGATCGTCTGCCACAACTTTGGGTTATCTAGGATTTGCTCAAGACAAATAGTTCAAGGGATCAAGTATTTCATTAGCAAAATCACGAAACAATCTGACTACTTATCTTTCACAACATATGGCGTTTATCAAAATAAAAAATGTTTAAATTTACTATAAATGGAATATTCTGACTTGTTTAGTCTCTTTCTTTATCCAATTCTACTAGTGGATCTAAACACCCTGTTCAAAGGGTCCTCTTTCTATTGAACATAAGCAAGAAGAAAATTGATTACCTGATAAATATCCCTCAGATATCCATGGAGGTTGGGGAATTCAATGAGCTTCTTCTTGGTGCATTTGAAGAGGACATTATAGACCACATCAAACCGAATCAAAGTAGTGAACAAACACACATCTGCAAGTGTCAAAACCTCCCCACATAAATACCTTGATTCCCCCAAATGATCCTCCAACATTTCCAATGTTTTAAACAACCCTTCTGCTGCCTTATCGTATGCTTCTTGACTTTGTGCAAATCCACACCTACAAAAGTTGTAACAAAGGCACACAAATTACCTTTCGTTCTTCTGAATTCGTACATCAAATAGTGAGTAATAGCAAAGAGAATTCTTAATATCATGTTAAGAACAGATAGGATCTTCAGAAGAAAATGCCATCCGTTTGATAAGAAAAACTATACAACACAGCTGAGAATACTCAAGATTCAGTGAGTTCATCCAACCAATCTTGATAGGCAAGATCAGTCGGTACATGTGCTTGTCAAGTCGTAGAAAATTACTCGACATAAATTAATTGAAGAGCACGCAAACTGACTAAAGACGATCTTTATACTCTTCGTATTTCAACTCACGCGACGTTCTCTCACTTTAGACTTCCCAAAATGTGGCACCATTCGAATGTTTATACAAATTCAATAATTTTTAAGAATATAAAAACATTAAATTATTCAACTTTTTAGATCGTTGATATACTTGCTCTTTCTAATTAACTTTTTAACTATTACGTTTATATTTACAATAGGTCAAATCAAAATCTTAAAAATCTACCCTATTCGTGCACTATCACATAACATGAAACCAAATGAGTAACTTTGAGAGAGAAAAAATCCAAGTATACTCTTCTCTTCAAATTACACACACTAACTACCCTTTTATCCATTACTTTGATATTTTTGCCACTATCATTAACATAACATATAAGCCAAATTAAAATCTTACACACTATCACATAAAATGAAACCAAATGAGTAACTTTGAGAGAGAAAAAACACAAGTATACTCTTCTCTTCAAATTACACACACACTAACTACCCTTTTATCCATTACTTTGATATTTTTGCCACTATCATTAACATCACATATAAGCCAAATTAAAATCTTACACACTATCACATAAAATGAAACCAAATGAGTAACTTTGAGAGAGAAAAAACACAAGTATACTCTTCTCTTCAAATTACACACACACTAACTACCCTTTTATCCATTACTTTGATAAAATCCTAAGTATACTCTTCTCTTCAAATTACACACACTAACTACCCTTCTATCCATTACTTTGATATTTTTGCCACTATCATTAACATAACATATAAGCCAAATTAAAATCTTACACACTATCACATAAAATGAAACCAAATGAGTAACTTTGAGAGAGAAAAAATCCAAGTATACTCTTCTCTTCAAATTACACACACACTAACTACCCTTTTATCCATTACTTTGATATTTTTGCCACTATCATTAACATAACATATAAGCCAAAATAAAATCTTACACACCATCACATAAAATGAATCCAAGTATACTCTTTTCTACAAAAGGGCATTTACCTGTACACGCCATTGTTAACGTTGGGATAGATTATATCGTTCCACTTTTTAATCTCATCTTTCAATGCAGGTGGTGAAAGATCCAATTCAGGATTACCAGCTATTCTATTCAAACCCGAATTAAAAAACTCAATAATATCATAACTCTCATTACAAACAACTTCCTTATTCTCCACGTCCCACAACATTGGTACAGTAGACCGACCGCTATAACCCCCACGTGTCAAATTATAAACCTCTCTTAGGGTTTTACACCTATTAGCTTTATCCAAACAAGGAACAAGTTTCTCCTTATCCGGGTCGGGTAAAATCCGGAATTCCCATGACCCGTCTATACCCGGAGAAGCAATTGAAACTGGAATAGAATCTTCTAGACCCTTTAAAGCTAGAACAATTAGTGTTCTGTGGGCCCATGGACATGGTAGGCCCACGTAAAGGTGGAGTTGTTTTTTTGGGGGGGATTTAAAGTTTAAACGGAATTGAGAAGTGGGTCGGGTGTAGGAGCCGGTTGGGTCGGAGGGAGCGAGCTGGGACATCATGAGTTGCCACGTGGAGGACCAGGTGGAACGGACGGTGGAGATGAGGAGTTGTGGTGGGAGGGATGAACCCCATAGGAGTTTAGTGATTGTTTTTATGAGGTTTGTGTTTGGGTTATTGTTAAGGGACATTTTTGGAGTTGAGTTGCATAGTTTAGGATGAAGAATTTTAGGGTGTGTTTGGTTTTTTGATTTTGATGGAGGAAATGGAATGGAGTTAAAGGAGGAGACATGAGTAGAGTACATTTTTTTTCTTTGGTGTTATTACAGAAGGAAATTTGGAGGGGATGAAGAGAGGTAGAGTATTGGGCTGGGCCAATATATATCTGGACTAACATCTATCATTAATTCATCAGAAGCCATTAAGCACGAAAGCGGATGTGTTAGTGAGTCCAAGCGAAGAAAGGACATGAGAGGCATAGAGAGAACTCAATAATAAGACACGACTCAAACTCCGATAAATTTAATCTTTATTGGCTTTACTATTCGCAGATCGATTACTCTCCTTTGAATGTGAAGCCCATTTAAAGGCTAAGTCATGCTATTCGAGATCGAACATAGAAAGAAAAGACAAGATTTCAAAATCTATTATGAAAGCATACCCTACCAGAAAATCCTCACTAACAATGATACCATATATACAATATACTTGATTCAAGTCAGTATCTTAAGGAAACCATATTTGGATATAAAGTTTACTGGGAATAAAGTTAAAAATTAGCAGGTAAACATTGTTATTTCACTTCAAAGCTCATCAAATATGTCTTTTAATAATTCAATTATCAATAGCATACTGAACTCAATATTTCCAAGTACTGATGGCTAAAAGATTAATGAAAGTGTTGCATGTTACATACAAAAAAAAAACTCCAATTTCAATAATATAGTGTAAGCAACATGTAAAGTTACGCGGCTTGTCTCGTAATAACCTATTATTAGCACGGTGATAATAATATTGATCAATTGCAATTTTCTTTTATCTAAAATATTAAACAGTATGTAAAATTTTCATTTGATTTAAACAACTTAAGATTTTACAAATCCCGGCTTCATATTAAATTCTAATCAGAAAAGGGTCCGATATATGCTTAAAGTATTCAAAATCGAACAGAGATGTCATTTGTTAATAGTTTAGCTCACATATATCATTAACATTCAATAGTTGATCCAAATATGATATTAATTTAGCTAGAGCTCCCAATTAACTTAATTAGCTGATTAATAAGCGAAAAGGTTAAATATGCTCGTAATGTGTGCGAAATTGAACATATATATCTATGTAGATAATTTAATCACTTAAAATATATCACATCTTTTAATTATACGCATTTTATCAATAAGTTGTAAAACTTCAGGTGTGGTCTAATTGAAGTTGATGTGTATAATTAAAAAAAATAAAATATTTTATATGGTTAACTCATCTATGTAATAAGACTTGAAAACACCATAGATTTTTTTTCAAATTTTGAATTGAAAGTGTCTACTAAAAATATTTTATCATTTAAGAAACAGTTGAACGAGGTTAAATGTTTTTTTGGCCTCTATTTATAGTATATATCATAAGAAGAGGTGCATTTAAAGAGATTTAAGATATGTAAATGCAGAAGGAAAATGTCTTAAGCCGAGGGTCTTTCGGAAACAACCGTTGTACTTACCAAGGTAGAGGTAAGGTTTGTGTACATTCTACCTTCCTCAGACCCCACGTTGTGGGATTTCACTGGGTATGTTGTTGTTGTTGTTGGCTAAATACTATTTATTTATAATTTAAAGGGATTGTCTATGTATTCCACAAAAACTGAAGGGTCATACAAGAAAACCAAAACATTCCTACATTGGCCAGACAACAGGCCTCAATTTAAATCGACAATGGGCCTATTACGCATAGCACTGGACCAGAGCCCATTAACATAAACACTTCCGCCATTTACAAGCAGCATATAAAACCCTAACGCGTTCAGTTGCCCTTCCTCTCATTGTTAGGGTTTCGGAGGTAAGAGTGGGAGCAGCTAAGCAAGACCGGCAACAATGTCGAAGAGAGGTAAAAAAAAACAATCCTTCTTCAATCACAACTTTCAATTATCCTCAATTTATTTACCTAATTCATCCTTCAATTTCTTTAAAATGTACATTAAGGTCGCGGAGGTTCCGCGGGGAACAAATTCAGGATGTCACTAGGTTTACCGGTAGCAGCCACGGTCAACTGCGCCGACAACACTGGAGCTAAGAACTTGTACATCATTTCGGTGAAAGGTATCAAAGGAAGGCTTAACAGGTTGCCATCAGCATGTGTCGGTGATATGGTTATGGCTACTGTGAAGAAAGGTAAGCCTGATCTCAGGAAAAAGGTTATGCCTGCCGTCATTGTCCGTCAGCGTAAGCCGTGGCGCCGAAAGGACGGTGTCTTCATGTACTTTGAAGGTATATTTGCTAATTATTAATTTATTTTTTGTTGCCTGTAACTAAAATTTATATTTTTGACCTAGTTATGAGGCTGCCGTTCAAGGAAAAAACTAATAGTAGTCACTGTTTCATAAGTAAGTGCTAGTATAAACTGTAATGTGCAATTATTAGACAGTTACTCTTTCGTTTAGGGTGTGTTTGCTATGAGCTTTAGTAGAAAATATTTTACATTGATAATCATATTTTAGATCATGTTAAAGTACCTTATTAATTATAAAGTTAGTTTAGATCATTATAAAGTGTTTGATTAATTAAAAAGGTAGGTGACATATGTTTATTATACAAAGGGAAGGATATGTAGGGGGATTGTTTGGGTTATATTTCCGAGTATTAAAGGATCAGAACAATGTCTAAATGGTAGTTGAAGCAAACGATGTAGAGTAAGAGTTGGTACATTTGTGAGGAAGTAACTTCTACCTATTGTGAGGAATCATTTATTCCTTTTTGATGGAAAATATTTTCCTTAGGGAAATCATTTTACAATTCAAGGTAACAAAAAACATCTCCTATAGGCCATGCCAAACATATAGTCTTGGGATTGACTTATGAACTTTTTATGGGTTAATATTTTTTTGACTCTTGTGTATATAATACTGTATTGAGTTACTTGAAATTGTGGAAGAAGCTGTTGTGTTTGAGTTCTTTAGCGAAGTCACATTATGTATTTTCTTGATCCTTGAGCAGGTGTTGCAAGTATCTTACAACATATGTTGAAGCATGTCTTCTGATGCTTTGCTTTTGTCTAGTACAGATAATGCTGGTGTAATTGTGAATCCCAAGGGAGAAATGAAAGGTAACTTATTATACTCTTGCAGATTTTTGTTGTTTCGAGACCAGATTACCCTGAATAATAATAATTCCTTTTTAGTCGCTAGCTTTACTTGAATGCCTTAATCTGTCTTTGTTAATGTGCTTGAGCCATTGTCTCTCACTTTCACAAGTACTGTACTTCAGCTATTATTCATAATTTGCTAGTTGATGGGGTCCTGATTAGAGCAATTAACGTCTAATAGAAACTAGATTTTGTGAGCTGTTGATGTTACACTTATCATATGTTCTTTCTTTGTCTTGTAGGATCTGCTATCACCGGGCCAATTGGGAAAGAGTGTGCTGATCTTTGGCCTAGGATTGCTAGTGCTGCCAATGCTATCGTGTAGAAGCGTTGCCTTGAATAGTTTGAATTCTTGTTTTTGATGGTTGATTTATGTTTTTTGGATGTTAGAGTGTTGTCTTATTAAGATTTGTTAGCTTTTGCTGGTCTGAGAATTTTACATCTAGAAAATACATAAACAATTGCCTGTTTATTCTATTCGGTAATTTTACCTTTTTAGGCCACCATTTCTTAATCTTAAATTTTGGACTTGGATAAAAACAAGTTTAGGGTTCATTGAGATCACTTAAACAAGTAAAATTCCATGTTTAGGATGATTTTGAGATCTTCCAGAGTGATCACTGTTCCTTTCTTTTACAAGTGCTCTCTTCATTTGAGATGTTAAATCTAGTACCCCTTATTACTTTTTAAGCCATGAGTTCTTTTGACCCAAATGTGAAGGGGAAGGATAAAGTCTTTTTTTTTTTACAACGATAGCCTAGCTAAGTGGTGTAAATTCCCTTTGTGATTATTAAGAGTATTTTTATGATTGAATATTGATGCTTTCCTTGTTAATCTGTGCGGCACTTCATGTTTTTTTGGACCAACATTTTACCATACTGCTTAAAATATGTAAGAAAGAGAAAAGGGCATTCTTACTCCTGGAGAAACACTTTTTTCCCGAACACATGGTGACAATATAAAAAAATGTACTACTAGTATCATTTATTACATGGTGCCAAGTAAGATGAGACAAAGCTACGCTGTAATAGCATATCCCCTAACAAGGAAAATGAAACAATTCGCCAATAAGCTAATTTGAGTTTGATGTTCTTTAAAGAAATGCAAACTTGTAAAACTACCCTGTAGTATGTCAGTATAATCCATGACTTGTCAGTGAAAGTTACTTACTCCTATTATAGTACAACTTGATTGAGCTACAAAATTAGTGCACTTTGAAGGATCAAAACCAAAGTTTTAATGGGTAAGTGTTGTCTACAAGAATGCTCCCTTATGTTTGAGAGTAGATTTAAAATAGTCTTTAAGGCATGTTCTAAATGATTTTGATCCTTTAAGTTTATTAAAAAATGGGCACTTTTGATCTCCATCAAACATTTAACAAATTTCATCTATTAAATTTGAAGGAAAAAAACTTTGATAAAATGATTTAATAAAGAATATAAGAAAGTTAATCAAATTCTAAAAATTGAGACACAAAAACTGTACTAGACATGAAACAATAGATCAAAAGTAGCAAGAATTGCACTAGATTTTAGAAAAAAAACAAAAATGGCAGAAACTGCAAAAACTATACCTCCAAATATGAGTTCATGATAAAAAAAAAAAATCAGTCAAAGTTGCCGTCAAATCTAACATAAAGAATTGGTACAATTTTGTCCCTACCAAAAGTGTTCATGGCAAACTTAAAGGACCAAAACTGCTCAAAGCATATTTAAATAAGGATTATTGTGAACCTACTCCAAACATGAGGGACCATTTTTGTCATTTTCTCTCCGTTTCCCCATTCTCTTTGAGATATTTACCCAACCCCTCCAATTTGTTAAAAGTTAAAACCCAAAACACCAACAATAACCTCACTTCCTTATCCTCCCCTAACACACTACCTTACTCTGCTTACCATGGCGGGTACAACATCCACTGCACTCCGTGCAACCTCTCCAGCTCTCCTCGACTTCGACCCGTTCTTCTCTAATCCAAAATCCAAACCCGCATATCTCCCCTGTCGGACCCGCTCCTCGCCCTCGACTTCGCATTCCTTCCGGGTCGTGGCTGCGGGAACGGGTCGGGTCAACACCATCAGATGTAAAGCCAACCGCTCCGCTTACTCCCCACTTAATTCCGGGTCGAACTTCGGCGACCGCCCTCCCACTGAAATGGCTCCGCTTTTCCCCGGTTGCGATTACGAGCATTGGCTTATAGTTATGGATAAACCTGGAGGCGAAGGTGCTACTAAGCAGCAAATGATTGATTGTTATATTCAAACTTTAGCTAAAGTTGTTGGAAGGTAATTGTTTGTGCTTTTTTTTACCCTTTTTGTGATAGGGCGGATACAAAATTTGAAAGCAATTCCTGCAAGTCTAATGCTCAATTCATTACAGCAAATTCAAATGAATTTTCAATGAACTTCTGTTATTGAACCTATAAATAGAAGAATTAACCTAAATAACCGTCTATCCAATTGCTTAAACTAAAAAATAGCAGCAACAACAACAACAAACATACCCAATGGATATAATATAGAGATAATTACAACACAATACCTTTCTTGGGTGATCCAGTTTACAAAATAGCCCGCAAATGTATAAGCTTTATATATTTACCTTTGGGTGATCTAGTTTACAAAATATCTTTATGTATAATACACATATAATAGGTTTTGTATATTTGGGCTATGGTCGGTAATTAAGTTTGGCCGAAGGGACATAAACAAAGAATCCTTATTATATATGTAAAATCTATATATAATAGTATGTGTATAACCATGTATAGTCAATGTATAATTTTTGTATACCGGTAAGGACAAGTAAACCGTGTATCCGGTTGGCTACTTGTATAAAGATCCCGAGAAATATGTATTCTTACTTTAATTTGTGACTCGTTAAGCTAAAATCGAATGCAGGTAAGTTTTTGCTTTGAAGGTTTATATCATTATATGGATTATATATGTTGTCCGGTCTGACGACATGTTTTTGCTGGATCCTCCTTTGATTTGTGTAGCTGTGCTTTCCTGAAATGAGGAAAAAAAATATACTTTTTGAGTCATGTGAAATTTAAATTATGAGTTCTCTTATAAATTGTGATGTTTAGTGAGGAAGAGGCCAAGAAGAAGATATACAATGTTTCATGTGAAAGGTACTTTGGTTTCGGATGTGAGATTGATGAGGAGACATCAAATAAGCTCGAAGGTGTGTTTTCGGATAAGCTTCATGTATTGTGTTAGAATGAGCTTGTATGTGCTTTCTGCACAAAATCTTAAACTTGTGGTTTTTGGAATTTGGTCAGGTTTGCCTGGTGTTCTTTTTGTCCTTCCTGATTCATATGTCGACCCTGAGAATAAAGACTACGGAGGTACATCTTTTCCCATTGCTGACTTTTCCTTTTTAATAACCAAAAAGTTAGTAGTAGCTTTTTTTCTAGCTCCCTGAATCTAGTTTAGTTTCTTTTAATGTACTGGAGCTAAAAATCTCTCTTTTGTACCTTTTGTATTTTCTTGGTGCCTATTGATGAAACATCTTACTTCATCAAAAAGTTAGCTTTCTCTCTTATTTCAGATAGTCAATCTTTTTTACATACGTATATAGACTGTTACCATTTATAAAACAAAGCATAGACTGTTACTTTTTTCGTGTTGATGCCGTGCATTCAAACAGACCACCCTTTATTGGTGCCAGATCTCACGTATTTTTCATTAAAAAAACTCGATATGTTGCTTAATATTTGTGTCTAAGGGTATATCCTTCTAAACTTGATCAAAAAGGGTATATCCTTCTAAAGTAGTTCTTTGGAGATCATGGCTTCTGCTGCTGAAGCCAATGATAAAGCAACATATATTCCTTTTGAGAAGTATCATGGTGATGGTCCTCTAGTGAAATGGTTTTTTCACTGGAGAGTTTTGTAATGTTTTGGCATGATGAATAGGAAAGTATAGTGTTGTAATGTTATGGGCATGAGTATTCTTTACTTATACGTTAGTACATTTAACTTACTCCTGGTTCATTCATTTCATCCCACTGCTTGCTTTTCATTCCCTTGTTTTTCTTATTTAAGTGGTTACACGTACTTGTTCAACACTATACTTTGATTCTGCCCTTCTAAAAGGAACATCGGTCTAACAATTCCATCGCCGTCTACCAAAACGACCGGAAATGTTTCACAAAAAGTAGGCATACGACGTACAAAAAGTTCACGCCCTTCTTTATCTCTAAAGATAGGGTGTCCTAAACATCCAAACTTCGAGAATCCCCCCTTCTTCCACTCTGCCCCGAAGAGTAACTAGGACAATTTAGTCATGTTTTCATGTTCCAATTGGACACTATCCAGTTTTTATTATTCTCAAAGGATAAGATTGTTCTCTTTACCAGACATATGCGGAGCAGTTTTGCGCTAAAGATTGTTGATTTGTAAATAAAAAAATAAAACTGACAAAAATTGAGCTTATTCTTGTGATATTGTGTTAGCTATCATGTTGGTGCCCTCTGTATCTCATCAAACATCTTTGACTTTAACTGTTTATACCTCTTTAACATCTTTCTAACTTCCAGCTGAGCTGTTTGTGAACGGAGAGATAGTTCAAAGGTCGCCTGAAAGACAAAGAAGAGTGGAGCCAGTGCCTCAGAGGGCTCAGGACAGACCCAGATATAATGACCGAACACGTTATGTGAGGCGTCGTGAGAATTCACGGTGATAACTGACCTCTGTTATAATATTCCTGTTTGCATGTATCTTGGTTGGGGGAAAAGCCTCTATCATAAGAAGAGAAGGTGTCCAATTGTCCTGTTCTGCTTTCATGTAAGCTTTATGGCTATGGGACATTCAGTGATTTAGATGAAAACTTGAAAATATTGGATACTTCATTGTCAGTATGGCTCAAGCAAGTTCATTCATCTGTTAAATTAATTAGTATACTTTTATTTGTGATCCTTTTGGTGTAGTTTATCTTGAATGTTTCCTTTCAACTTGCCCTTCCAGACTGAATTAGCCAGT
Source organism: Anisodus tanguticus (assembly GCA_034509755.1). NCBI lineage: Eukaryota > Viridiplantae > Streptophyta > Magnoliopsida > Solanales > Solanaceae > Anisodus > Anisodus tanguticus. The sequence goes on from CM067562.1 coordinate 34,312,020, forward strand.
CCCAGTATCCATATCAAATTTCTAATGCTGACTGTATTCGAAGGACATATCAAATTTCTAATGCTGACTGTATTCGAAGGATCTAGATAGTGTTATGTGCAACTGTAGTATCACCGCGTTATCTATTCTGGATTATTTGGATATGCACCTGTTGTACCAGCTTGGTTATATGAAATTGTGGAGTGTCTGAAGAATGTTTGTCTGCTAAAAGATTCACTAGTTAAGCTGTTATGCGCTTCTTCACTGCCAGAAAATGAAATTATTACTCCATGGTAATTGAACTTCGTAATGAACTTTAGGTTTCATTGTAGTACATGTATTTAAGCATTCTCATTGTTCAAAATGTAACCTCAGGTAGTTAGTTTGATTGGTGTACAAAATTCAGTTCTGTTCTTATACACAAAAATGAAATGGATTCTCTATGCTTTCTTCATTTTTCCTTTTTGATTGGGGAGAAAAGAGTATATGATGATGACAACATACACAATGTGATTCTACAAGTGGGATCTGAGTAGGGCAGAGATGGAGCCAGGATTTAAAGTTTATGGGTTCGGGATTCTAGTTCTTTTAAATTACTGGGTTCTAGATTAATAATTTGTATATATTAAATAAATTTCTTAAGACAAATATAACGTCTAGATCAAAATTACTGGGTTCGGCCGACCCCGTAATCAATACACTGGCTCTGCTCCCGGAGGATGGTGAAGTGTATGTACACTTTACCCCTATCTTAGCGGCATTCCTCATTGATTTGGCATCGCATAAGCATGACCAGCCTAAAAGGGCATGACTAAGTCCAAGACGAGCGCAGCTGTCTCAATTCAGACATTGAAGTTGAACACATACCATTTTTTCCCCTCATCTAGTTTTTGCTACTTCTCTTGTGAACCCGACTAATTCGGTAATCAGCTGAGCTCATTCGAGTAACATCTTATTTCAGTATTAAGTAACACGTCCAAAAACTGATATGATTTTAAAAAAAAAAAAAATGAGGGACACAAATACTTTTCTTCTCGTTCTCCTTGAAGATAATCGTTTCTTTATCATAATAGGTTTGGCATATTTGCTTATCAAATGTAATCTTACTATTCTCAAACTAAAATGATTTCTATAAGAAAATAGTAGTATATGTTCATAAACAAAAGTTATTTTCCTTTCAATCCATATATTTTTATAAACCTCTCAATTCAGAAAAACTCTTTAATATATGAATTATTATTTTGGTCTGTTGGCATAATAAAAAGAGCCACTAAGTACTAAAGGTATTTTTAGTACATTGCATATATATATTTTTTTGATTTCTCATTCGGTGTCCATTATTTATATTGGAGCTTGATTATATTGGGATTCACGCTGGTTAGAGCTCATTTTTAGGCTGGTTAAGACTTAAGAGTGGAGCAATCTCATCATTTGGTGATTACATTATATATATTTTGTTTATGTGTCACAACTCAAAAGTGAAGTGACTTTTCCTTTTTATGTTAAAAAACATGTAAGTATTTGAAAGATGATACTTTAAATTACTGAGGATGCGCGTATTAGCACTAATTAAATTTCATATTTTTCTACTAAGTATTAAAAAAGATTAAGAAGGTGCAGGGGAATACTCAACGGGGAAAGAATAGGGAAAATACAAACTGGTCAGGAAAAGTACACTGCGACTTTTCTTTTGCTTCAGGTTCGAGTCCTATTAGGGTTTCGATTTCGATTTCGATCTGAGAGCAAAATGGTGAGAGGAATGCTTCGTAAGCTTGCCAATCAGTCTCTCTCTGTCGCCGGAAAATGGCAACAGCAACAGCTCCGCCGCCTCAACATCCACGAGTATCAGGTCTCCCTTTCCCTCTATATCACTAAAATGACATGTTCCTGAATCTGTAAATCAAATCGCCTCAATTTCAAACTAGTTGATACTGCTTAATATGGACACATCTCATTCTAATTCATAATAATTTGATCTTCTATTCGCTTTTTTTTTTTTTGAATTGGAGATACTGTAGGATAAAAATAATGGAAAATATACTTGCGTTAATGGATCATTTGTAGCTGAGATCTCTCCCATACATAGAGGAGATGCTTGTGATAATTTGAATCAGTGAATATTCAGTAATATTGCACCCAGTATCGTTTTTAAGGCAAAGGTGGAAATTTAGTACAAATACATATTATTTTTATAATTGTTCTAAGGTATATATATATATATATAGGTGGCAGGTATACCGTGCAATTAGTCAAGGTGCGCGTGAGCGGGTCAGAAACCACAGTTATCAAAAACTATTGAGAGAGTGTTTAAGCAGACCAAGTCCATTAGAACACACTGATATAGAGTAATATTGCATTCAGTATCTTTTTTGAGGTAAAGGTGGAGATTTAGTACAAATACTTTTTATAATTGTTCAAAGGTATATATATATATATATATATATATATATATATATATAGAGAGAGAGAGAGAGAGAGAGACTTTAAGCTGACCAAAGTCCACTAGAACACCAATGTTTTGCCACAGTTCTTAAAATGCAGTGTGTGAGACTTTCTTATATTAAGTAATGCTCCAGATTTTTCATGATATATTATTTTGAAGTTTTGCTTGTTATGATATTAGGGAGCTGAGTTGATGGGCAAATATGGAATCAATGTGCCAAAAGGTGTTGCTGTTGCTTCCCTTGATGAAGTGAAAAAATCAATTCAAGAAGTGTTCCCTAACCAAAGCGAGGTAGTTCGACAAAGCAGTATGTGTTGTATGAGTATAATCTCTTTGTTACAGCTAAGGACAGGGTAAATGCTTTCTGCTTTTATCTTTTTGCGATTCAGGTTGTTGTTAAATCACAAGTCCTTGCTGGTGGACGTGGTCTTGGAACGTTCAAGAATGGATTTCAGGGTGGAGTTCATATTGTCAAGGCTGATCAGGCTGAAGAGATTGCCAGTAAGACCATCCTCTACTAGATATTTCAAAAATATTGCTACATTGTTACTGGGCCTAGCTATGCTGTTATCTGCTTTTATGGAAAAGATCCTTTGTTGCCAATCACAGTTAACTTTTTCTTGAAGTTTCTTCTGTGTGAGCTGTAGTTGTATCATTAGGTTTTGTCAACTGTCAGATATATCTAGCTTGGTATTGCTTAGTGGAAATGAAAGGACAAATGTGCTTGACTTGATAACATTTCTTTCATGCAAACCAGCTAGGATGCTACTCTGGAGATCTTAAGAGGTTCTAACACGGGGGCCAGGGCATAGCGTTATTTTTCTTTTGGTGACTCAATTTTATAGTCTTAAACTTTTATGGTGGCGTTTGTGCTTTAGGTGTTCCTCTATCCTTGCATTTGAAACTGATTTATAGGCATCTTTGGTTAAAATGCAAATATTTAAGAGACGGCCATTCAATTTATCCTAAAAGGGGGGAGGGGTGAGCCACTGAGGGCCTTAGGACCATGTGTTTTCTATCTTTAAAGTACTATGCTGGACCGTTTGAGATGAGCAATATGAAAATTGTTTTACAGGACTGAATATAAGCCATAACATCTTATTCCTACTAGAATAGGATTTTCTTGTACCTGTAGTTTTATTATCACCACTCTCAAGTTAGTTCTTTTCTTTCTTTACGGTTTTATATATTCTTTTAAAGAACAATGTTGTCAATGCTTTTGGTCAGGTAAAATGCTTGGACAGATACTTGTTACTAAACAAACTGGAGCTCAAGGAAAAGTTGTCAGCAAGGTTGAATTTCTTATTTACATTTCTGTTCTTCAAAATACGTCAATATCATCTCGCAATCTAGATTTAGCATCCAAAAGATTTAAGATGGAAAGAGAAAGGTGTTTACTTCAAGTAGTATGTTTCAAGAGTTGTTATCCTCATTCTATATACGAGGTGGTTGTTAAAAGCCTGTTTGAGGCGCGCTTAAGTCCTGAAGCTCAGAGCAGTGTAGGTTGTATGCTTCACCTCACTCCGGTGGTGCTTTAGTGCTACCAAAGGTTATAACGTGCACTTCAGTGCGAGCAGACAATGGTTTAAGTAGGGTAGTGCTATTGATAGATCGCAGAACTATATATCAATTGTTAAAAAAATGTAATGGATGAATGGTTTAGTGTGTAGGAACAGAGCTCACTAATCTGTGTTAGAAACTTAATACTGCATCTTTGAATTTGATGCCTAAAACTTAAAATGGATTTTTAGATCACACTTTTTATTTCACGTATAGTAATGTAATTGCTGCTGCTATTTCTAATTTCGTGGTCTGTATTGTTTCTTTTTCTCTGTTACATCAATAGATTTTACCTGGTAGAGGTAAGGTCTGCGTACTTTCTACCCTCCCCTCCCCAGACACTGGGTATGTTGTTGTTGTTGTTGTTGTACATCAATAAATTTTACTTTCTTTCCTCATTTGCACCTTTCTTCATTAAAAGTTTAATACACATGCTTAATTGCACTTTGCACAAAAATATTGTGCTTGTTTTGACTTTGACAAAAATAGTGATAATGTGTAGTCAACATCAATGACTAAAACAGTTATAAGCATTTAAGTGACGTAATTGGTTGATAATGATAATCACAGGACCAAACTGTTCATTTAATTCTTTCAGAAACTCAAAAGTACTAATTTTTAATCAGATGATGATACTCTAATTCTATCAGCACTTGGTAGGATATGCAGATTTTATGATGCTCTGTTATCTAATTGATTGCAGGTATACCTATGTGAAAAGATGTCCTTGGTTAATGAAATGTACTTCTCAATAATTCTTGATCGTGCAACTGCTGGCCCTGTAAGTTCCAAAACTTCCCTGGGCACTTCATAGTCCACTCAAATATTGTTAACATATATTCAGAATCTATATCCCTGTCCAAGTCTGTCCAGCTTTCACTTTTTACTACTACCTCCGTCCCAATTTATGTGATATAGTTTGACTGGGCATGGAGTTTAAGGAATAACGGAAGACTTTCAAATCTTGTGGTCTAAAACAAGCCAAAGATATTTGTGTGGTTATAAATCATCTCATTAAGCGTAAAATGTAAAGTTTAAAGTTAAATTGTTGCCAAATAAGGAAATGTATCATTCTTTTTGGGACTGACTAAAAAGGAAAGTGTATCACATAAATTGGGACAGAGGGAGTATTATATTTTCATCACTCTGTGGGTACCTCCACAAGAGATTAAAGAAGAAAATAGAGAAAATTTAGTATGAAAGGAAGAGGAAAATGAAGGAGTTTCTCTATCTACTTATGTTGCTTCTTCGTTTTCACTGTTCTCTCAAGTAATGTAACTCGTTTGTGAGTCTGATCGCATGAGTATCTTTCCAAATGTATTGATTAAAGAAAAGAGCATCTGTCCCGAATGTATAGATTCTATTGAAGGAAACCCAATATAGAAACATGTGCTGCATTGTGTAGCTTCTGACTTATGAGTGGAGTAGCTCAATGTTGCTTGAAACTGATGCATGCAGCTAAACATAAATCATGCTTGCCACATGCTTGTGTCCTAACTTAGTACTGAATTGAATCACCTTGATGTCTAGACATTTATGAGTTTGGATCCATTAAAAGAATTCACTCTTATTTCTAATTGAAGAGCAATAAGGCATACTTGCTGTTCACCTTGGCATTAGAACAATCATATGAAAGCATCTGATTGGTAATGAGAACACCCAACTGCTTTCATAGTTCTTTATGTCCTATGAATTTAAGCAAAAGGTTGAAGTACTTTGACTTCAATATTCAAGAGTAATTCTAATAATGTATATAAGTAATTTGAAATTTCAGGAAATAATTTATTCAAATTGAGTTCCCTTATTAATTGAATGTTTGAGTGGTGGTGTGGGGCCTAAAAGCTAGCCTTTTTTAAAAAAAAAATTGTTAAAGCCTAACCCAACATGCTTTATACTTTATTAGTAATCTTGATTATTTAGAGGATATCCGTTATCACATCTAATGTTTAGTTGATCTAAGGATCTGAAGATGCTTGCTGTTACTTTCTTTATTGCAGCTCATTATTGCCTGTCGAAAGGGTGGAACTAGCATCGAAGACCTCGCTGAAAAATTCCCCGACATGATTATAAAGGTTACCTTTTCTTTCAATATTCATCCAAGATGTTGGAATTCTCTCTTGTTGATATTGTTGTCAACTAATAAACGTTCTTTGTATCTGTATATTTCAGGTTCCTATTGATGTTTTCAAAGGAATCAGTGATGAAGATGCTGCAAAGGTTGTCGATGGTTTGGCTCCAAAAGTAGCTGACAGAAACGATTCAATTGAACAAGTGAAAAAGTTATACCAACTTTTCTGTGAATCTGACTGCACAATGTTAGAGGTAAGCATTTTCATCATTTGTTTAGAAGCACCTTCTTGAGACTTGGCAAAATGTTCCACCGAGTGAATTCCTAGCAAGCATACCATTAGGAGGAAAAACTTCTCCCTATTTATACCTAATTCTAGACGTTTTGCCTGGCAGATCAACCCCCTTGCAGAAACATCTGACAACAAGCTGGTAGCTGCAGATGCAAAGCTCAATTTTGACGATAATGCTGCTTACCGTCAAAAGAGATCTTTTCTCTTCGCGACTCATCACAAGAGGATCCTCGTGAGGTATTCCTAACGCTGTCTTTATTTGAAGGCTCTTGCTTTTCATCCTTGATGCAACTGTATACAAGTTTTCAGTTTAATTTATTTTGGGTTTACCCTGGATAACTCCTCAGGTTGCTGCTGCGAAAGCTGATTTGAATTATATTGGCTTGGATGGAGAAATTGGTTGCATGGTTAATGGTGCTGGATTGGCAATGGCTACCATGGATATTATTAAGCTCCATGGGGGAACTCCAGCCAATTTTCTAGATGTGGGTGGAAATGCTACTGAAAACCAGGTATGTGTGGTTTCTTGATAATGCAACATGAAGAATAGTTGTCTTATGCTAATTTGCATGTTTTCTACTACTGCCTTTTTTTTTTTTTTTTTTTGGTAATAACTGAAGAAGAGTTTTGTCATAGTGAAGTCTGTTTCTTGGCTTGTGTTAAAATATTCAAAACTTGGATTCCTCAAGAAGTTGAATTTGTGTCTTGGTACTTGGAGTAGGTTGTGGAGGCCTTCAAAATTTTGACTGCAGATGAGAAGGTGAAAGCGATTTTGGTGAACATCTTTGGAGGAATAATGAAGTGTGATGTGATAGCCAGTGGTATTGTTAATGCCGCCAAACAGGTTAGTATCGTTTTTTCTGTGATCATTTATCGGCGTGTGTTTGTCCAATAATGTTGTCTCTTTTAGTCCCCATTTTGTGTCTGTTTGGTCCCATCTAGCCACACGTCAATATTTAACACCTCTTCTACTCACCACTGTCCTTGAGGCTGCGATTAAGCTCCGGGCATAATGTGCTATTTCTTGTGGGTTTGTGGTTCAGGTTCAACTGAAGGTGCCTGTGGTCGTTCGTCTAGAAGGCACCAATGTTGAACAAGGGAAGAGAATTCTCAAGGTAAATTGTGAACTTTGTCCTTGCTCTATCAATTGCTAATTTTGCTGTGCACAGGAAAAGTCAGTTTCAAATGCTAGTAATCACTTTCTTCCATGATTTGTCTTGTGCAGGAAAGTGGCATGACACTGATAACTGCCGAGGATTTAGATGACGCGGCTGAAAAAGCAGTCAAAGCCTTAGCTTAGTTGAAAGAACAAAAAAGATCACAAAATTTGTTATAATTCTAATTTGTAAGCCTTTTGATTGGCTCCCTTTTTTTGTCTGGAATGCTCTGAATGTGCAATTCTTGATATTAAAATAAAACAGCGAACTACACTTTTTGCCAACACTTGGAACAAGCTTGGTGTTTCCTTTTAATTATTCATTTACAACGGTAGTATGATGAGCCATTTTGTACGCACCTCAACTTATGCACTGTGCGAGCTAATCTCTCACTAGCAACAAGTATTGATACTTTGGCATATAGGCTTAGACGGATAGGAAGAGTCGATCAAGTGTAGAATAGGCGACCACCTCATAACTTATGCTTCTCATTGATGTTCTCTGAATTTGTGCTTGTGTTTGTGGTCGTAAAACTTGAAATTTTTGGGAGGCAGTGTATATATAGAAACTTCTTTTTTCTGAATATATGAACTCTTTTATGTGATATGTCTAAATTCTTTTATGTTTTTAGATAATAAAAAAAAGATACTATATTAAAGATATTAAGATATGATAACTTTCCTTTCGCCGTATTCACAGAGATACTATATTAAAGGTTAAATTGTACTACATAAATTCTATGAACGTAATATAAAACTTTTTGAGGTTTCCAAACATTTATAGATGTAAGTATGTAACTAAACTATCAAAAAAAGATAAAAGATAAAATGCATTTGAGTACATTTTTCTTGTTATTTTTTTCATGTTATGAAATGATGCTTTCACTGTTTCTCGAACTCTCAGATACCGGGTCGGGTCTCGACCCGGTATCCGATGCTGTGGCTGTACTAGAAGAAGAAGTGCCTTTAGACTTCGACGATCGGGATCCGGCTACGGTACCGCCGCCGGGGACGGATTCCTTAGGCTTCTTCCGCCGTGATTTTTTAGGAATGTCGGGGAGGTCTAGCGCCGAAGATTCCGAGCCGGCGGCGGAATCCAGTTGGATTCGGCCGTTTTTGGAACCATCAGCAGAGTCCTTCCGGTGATGTCGCCGGGAACTGCGGGACTTCTTGGGAGAATCAGTGGCGCCGTTTTCCTTAGAAGAAGAATGACGCCTGGTTGACTTTGGTGGATCTCCGGCGGAAGAAGGATTTGCATTTCTGGACCTTCTGTTTGAATCTGTAACGCCATTTCATTGCATGGATAAACATAAACATAAAAAATTAGACGTGATAAATATTTAGATTATATTTATGATACATAACTATAGCTATATTGTAGGTTTTATAGAAAAATACATAATATATGGGTATAATTGTATGCATACATCTTTTTCGTGTGATTTTAGCTATACATAATGATATAACTGATATCAGCGATTTCAGCTAATCCAATACAACCGTATGCCATAATATAAATCTAAACTATAGCTACTGCGCGATTATAATTATGTTATGTAATACATAAAATATAGCTATATTTTGTAATTAAGTTCTAAACTATAATCATTTATTAAATTTTTTCTCTAAATTTAAAATAGACCTTCATACTGTATATACTATACACAAGAATTGTTCAAACGAGGATACAAGGGGGAATTCACAATTCCGCTTTGATCAACTTGGCTACACTTTTCTCCTCGCCTCTTTCCATTTCATTTTTACATAGAAAATAAAAGATTCAGATTCGAATATTTCTCTTTTTTTCTTATTCAATAGTATAAAAGTTGAAGAAAAGTGACCAAACAAACCTTCAGAAACCCATTGTATTTCAGGATTCTCTTTAGCAATATCTGCTGGAGGAGGAACCAAAGGTGCTGACTGAAATTGTCCTGGTCCATTGAATTCTTTCATCTACACATTACCATAATAACAGACATATAACCACAATTAGAAAAAAGATTAATTAACTTAAAACTACATGATTAAGGGAAGAAGAGGATGTTGAAAAAGAATTAGTATATATTACCCAGCTTGGATTATCTGTTGATGGTCCATCCCATCCTATATGGGCAACATGCTTTACATCTGTGGGAAAACCAATCTGTATTTCTTTTTCTTTCTCCTCATCTGCATCAACATACATATAATTATATATAAATGTGTGTGGGTGTATATTTGCGTGTGTAGAGTGGTGATGGGGTGGACTTAAAAAAAAAATCAGTTTAATCATCGAGACGTATCGTGTAGGTTCACTGAGGTATCTCTACCAAAAGATTTTTTTCATCCCTGGAACTCGAACTTAAAAATTTAGATTTTCGTCGAATGAGCCACTTGAAAAATAAAAGCGCTCCCTACCGAAAGTAATGGATCAATTAAGTGCATACTTAACACAGGGTTCAAAAAGATATCCAATCAATTCCACCTTTATACTAAATTAGTTGGGATCGGCATATGAATTCTCTCTATTTGATTATGCTCTATTAATTTAGTATCAAAATAAATCCATCACGATCAAAAATATTTGTGATCGTCAGCCTACTACAACCCTCCTTATATGATAAACCCAAATTATAATTTCCAAGAAAAAACAGAAGTGAAAAAAATGAAAATTATTATAGAATGAATGAATAATCATTCCTCACCAAATATTTGAGAAATGTAACGAAGGCCTTTAAGAAGGCCTTTCACCTTTGTGGTCATCTTCACCTCTTTTAGATCTAGATTTGCAAACCTTTTTTCAGTAGAAAGGAAGAAGATAAATGAAACTCGTAGACTCAGCAATCCATGTAAATTAAAGGAGAATTTATTTGGTATTAATATTCAAATTAACGAAAGTTGTTTGAATTTGGGATACAGAAACTCAAAAAATACAAAAAAAAATAATCAAGAAATGGACTCAAACCCTCAAAAATTTAAGGTTCGACTCCTCTCTAATTATCACAAAACAAAATGCTGTTAAAGCATTCCTATCATCCATTTAATGGCAATGAATTGCTGGACATTACTAACCAGACACATGTCCTAAATTTAGGGATGGGAACTAACTATTGTTCATTCTATTTAACGAAACTCATTTAGTTAAGTCTGCTATTTTAATCCTATGCGCTTGTTATAATTAAGCACATAGCTAAAAAAGGATAATAATAAATTAAGTTAACGAAAATATTTCTTTGGGCATATAAATTGTTATTTGTTCGTTGATAGTGTAGCAACATCAAAAGAGAAACAAAATAAACTTCAAACTGTCTCTTCTTCCTTTCTCTTCCAAATAAAGCATTAGATTCCATGCACAAAGAATTGAAAGTTGGCAGCTATTACTTTTCTGTGCTAATAGTTTTACCACTTGGTTGAAATATTCTTCTGGTGACAATGTTTTGGCAATCTTTATCTATCCAATAGTCCAATGATCTCATTGGGTGAGGTAGCGTAGTACCTCGTCTATTTCACGGAATACCTGCTATCTCCTATCACCACCACATGTCCGAATAACATTTCCACCCAAGGCTACGGATACAACAACAACAAATCACTTGAAATTTAAGAACCTCAACCTCCCATGATTTTCACCCACACTGACCACTAGACCACACCTTGGTACTATGTTACTTTAGCTTTAGTCATTTATGGGTTTGTATTTTTCCAATAAACAGTTGAAAAATCTTAGTATTTGGTACTAGGACAGCAAACTAGTAACTTACACGAATTAATAGAATTATACCATAATAACTTACTGAAGAATACATTCACTTAATCATGTAAAGTCACAAGAGGTCATCATGATATGGAAAATTAAATTAAATATTTAGTCAAACAATAGTCTCCAGAATTACTGATTGCCCTCAATCCAGTTCCTTTCATTATAAGTTACAAACCAACGGACAAGAAAGCTCATTGTCTGCTGGTACAGCTACTCATGGTACAACAGGATAAAGCAGGAAGTATGGTCGTTTCAGAAGTTTCTCACAGTGTCGACGAATCTCAAAATAGTTGCAAGACTTCCTTTCGACTTAAGATGCTTTCAGTTCATCCATTCCTACGCTGGCCTGCAATCGCAACAATGATAAACATATTTTTAATGTCACTGTTTATATTCCCAGAATTGAAATACAAGAAAACATGATACTAGAAGCCCTATAGCTATTCCACCAGTTCCAACTAATCCCTCACCACTGAACTCTCACAGCCAGCAAATAAAGTTAAGAAATGGTGTCCAAGAGACCCCGGGACCAGTTTAATCAGCCATACAGTAGAAATGAAGATCCATTTGACAAGCAAATCTGGGAACAACATCTACAGATCAAGGTGTTGGAAAGCAGACCTAGTTCTTTTTCCCTTTGGTTCTTTGGGTGGCGCTTGGGAAAGAATAATTACAATAATTAACCCCAGGAAAATAAAAATATCTATCTAAGATGAATATCTGCCAACAAGAAAATCTTACCAACAACTTGTGGTTCTCCTCAAGAAGCGGTGAGAAAGTAGTACAGAATTGTTCAATGTCACTGTTAATATCACCAGTCCCACTTATGACATCCATAAATTTCTTCCTATCTGGAGAAAGCTTCATTGCCACCTGTAATTACAATCCACAGTAGAATTAAAGAGAGAGAAACACAATAACCAAAAGCAGATATCCGACTGGTTGGTCCTACTTCAGTATAAATTTAAAAAGGGAGTGAAAAGCAACAAACAAAAGTATACTGCAACTTCACCTCAATGTGAAAAATAAAAGAACTACTTTCCAAGTTGACAAGACAAGAGACCATGTTGAAGTGATAGAATAAATATTGCAACACAAAATAGGAAAATATAGAGGAAAAACATGATGACAGAAATGACAGCTTTTGCCTTATATGTCATTAAACTGCAGTTCACGACATTATTGTCAGCAGCAGCATATAAGTTCACTGGGTTAGATTGACATCCATCTAGTAGGAAGCGACACTGAAGCTCAGTGTGCATTTGACTGCCTATGGCTTATCGTAAAAATATGATGGACGGAAAGACTATACCAGTTAAGCGGATAATATCGGGTAACCTGAAAACCAATACAAGCCAACAAGGATTTTCTTCTGGAAAAAATCAATCGTAGCAAAAACATCCCAAGACCAGAAAAGCTAAGTAGGATACTAGGATCTCATACTTTGCATGGCAATAAGTATGGGGAAACATGCAACTCTTCCTGATCAATAGCACTAGAAGCAGAATTTCAGGTCATATGAAACACTTACCGAAAAACTTGAACTCGCTAACCAACCATCCATGATACTTTTTCAACGTCTCACTGTAGGAATCAGAGCAAGCTTGTGACATCGCCCAGTCCCCATGCTCCAGCAAATTTCTGAACAGCTCCACCAAGAAATCCATAGCCCTAAAGACACATGACGGATTTGTTTTTTTTGTAATTCAGTTTACCAGAATTCTAATGCATCGTAGAACAGCATGCATGTGATTTTGGACAAGCATGCTAATGTTTAAGAGTGAACTCTGAGAATTGGGAAAGATATCATCCAGAAGATGAATTATCACCACAAACATTATCAAGTAAGAAGAACTGGAAAATTATTTTCAACCTTGTCAACCAAAGAAGACCATTTGTGCAACTGGAAGAGCCTTTTGCTGTCTTCGCTTCAACCTCTTCTTGCACCATGCTGTACAAGTTTGTGTATTTTGTTGGGTTTGACAAGTACTTGTTTTCTAATCTCTGCAGCATAATATTCAGAACTAGATTTTAGTAACATAGAATCTAAAAAATTCATAAAACAAAAGATCGACTGAGTTTCCCAGCTGTATGCAGCAAGATAAGTCAATAGAAGACATTTGCAGGTTCATGGGACGAAGTGCCTAAGAATATGTAGTTCAATAACATAGGAAGTTCTCAACCAAGGTCGATCTAGTTAGTTTCCTGGCTTAATGAACTCATTGTTCTCAAGATAACTACTCTAGACACTGATTAAGGCCCGTTAATTCAGACACACTGGATTGCTGGGAACAATTATTCTAACAGGGCTTTCCTGCTCATTCAGGGATAAGGGAAGTGGTAGAGAGAAGGACAAGAAGAAAATATTATCCTGCACCTCCGAAATTAAATTAATTAATGAGGGACAAGAGAAATTAAACAAAAACAATGAATTAATTATGGAGAATGGAAGGACTTTACTAGAACAAATGTTGTGAATCTCCAAAATCAAAAGCATTATGACTGAGTGGTAGAAAATATAATTTAAGCAATAGAAAATATGCAAGCAAAAAACCTGATAATGTTCAGATGATAGGCAAAATATGGGAGACTGACCGTTATGTTTCCACCAATATCAGACTTGACCAATGCCATGGCAGCTCCAAACTTTTCTAGATTTGGAACAAAACAAAAAGATAATCAGTTTAACATGCTTCCAGCATATCTTTGAGATGTACAAGACAAAACTGACTAAGAACCAGTGGTCCTTCACAAAGGCAATTGAAACAGGGAAGTAAAGATTTATGCAACATCCAAGTGACAAGAACTACTTTGAAAAATTACCATTACATCCTTCCGTAAGGAAAGAGCCCTTGGCATAAAAGTCTATTCCGAGTTCAGGTTGCAACTAATATTAAGAGTAAAAGGATTTTCCAGGTGTCGCGCTCGTTTAAAATTTTTGAAAAAAAGAAAAACTTACTTTGGAAACTAAATATTTTCTTCTTGTTGCAAAAAAACTGTTTTTTCAACCAAACACCAAGAAAGAAAAGTTTTTTAGTTTTGTAAAAGTAGTTTTCTCAAAGTTCTGCCTCTGAAAAACTATTTTTTCTTAACGTTTGGGTTTGAAGCAGTTGTACGAAAAATTGACTTCTTTTGGGTTGAAACTCTACTTCAAAGTTTTCAACCAAACGCCATATTTTAACATTTCAGCTTCTTCTCCGGGCTTTGTCTTGAAGGCGGAATCTTGACAAGTACATAGTTGCGGTGGTAGAAAATGCAAACGTCCAAGATTTGAAACATCATAATGTCTACATTGTGACACTCTAAGTTCTTGCATAAATTATAAGAGGTTTAAAGGTCCAATTTGATCAATACCACAACTCGATTTTATTGGGAAAATTAACATCAAGCATTAGATTGATTTCCAAAGGAAAAAAAATGGAAGGGCTAATCTAAATTATCTGTATCTTGAGAATGAAATATAAGCACTGCCAATAAGCTTAAGTGAAACTCTTCACAAAACTAAAGTGTCAGGCCTATTTTTTTTGTTTACTCTTGACTATTCAAGAATAACTCAAAGCAAAGGAGATCAGTGAAAATGTATACTTGGATGTCAAATGAAACACAGGAGAATAGATTATAAATGGCAAGTTAAACCACAAGATAGTACCTATAACGGGTAAGATATGTTTGCAGGCATCTAAGAAAGGTTTGGTGAGCATTACTTCTTTCTCAGACTTGACATGCTTGATTCCTTCTAAAGCAGGGGCGAAGACTGTGCCTTCCATTCTTGTGCTTCACTGCATCAGTATATAGCATCATAAAAAGTTAGAATCCTAGAGAAGAACATTTATATGGCGATGGAACACTTGATTTACAATTTTATCCAACACCAGTGGAAAGCTTCTATTAGTAATGGTTGTACCACCGCACTCACTACATCTTGTAGACTGTAGTAATGAGTTCAAACTTAGTGTGAATACTATAGATATATAGGTCAAGCTGTAAATACTAGATGCGCAGGAACTTCAAATAACAAAATGATGGTACTAGCATAAATTAACAAACCAAATAATCAAAACGCTCGGATCACCAGATCTCTTAGATCCTTATAATCAACTCGGCTAAACACAAAATTTAGCTTCAGAATTTGGATGATCACACTCAATTAAACTTCGGCATCAGTCTACTCTCAACAGATTAAACAAAAGATTCCGACTTTACAATTCATCGCAGCGAATCAAACGGACAGTATGCAGAATTCATAAGCTACAAATGTACTCCAAAAAATGATCAAATTGATAGCATCATATACTGATCCAGGATTTAATAGAGGTGTGTATACGAATGCACCAACTGCTCATATGCTGGATCGACCTTTCTACACGCAATCTAACTAAATGCTCAGATCACTTAGATACTTATAATCAACTTGGCTAAACACAAAACTTAGGTTCAGAATTTGGATGATTAAACTTCGGCATCAGTCTATACTTAACAGATTTAAACAAAAAATAACTGACTTTACAATTCATCGCAGCGAATCAAACAGATAGTATCTAGAATCATAAGCTACGAATGTACTCCAAAAAAATGATCAAATTAATAGCATCATTTGTTCATGTGCTGGATCGGCCTTTATACACGCAATTTAACTAAATTCATAAGCAAATGCTCCTCAATTTAAACCAAATAATTTTGAAAAACAAATCAGACGAGATCTGCTTAGGAAAATGCAAGATAAATCCTCAAATTTCTGGAATGATACAAGTAATCGAAGCTAAAAAGCGCGTATAACTGAGAATTGATAGCTGATACTTACAAATGAACAAGCTTTTGGTATTTATTTATATACACGCTGAGGACCGTGAAGGATTCGGCGGTTACGAAACGCAAGGTGCGGTGTCGTTTTGCCTGCGCGTTATCTCGTATTTTGCCGAGTTTGGACTTTGGAGTCAATTGTTTATTTTTTCGATTTTAGTTGGGAAATCAAACTTTGTCGGGATTAACTAACTTAGATAATCTTACCCTATAAGTTAGCTTTTGTATTGAATTATACCAAAGATTTATTTTTTACATGGTATCAGAATCATACCTATTTTAATTTTTTGTTCGTCAATGTTAGGCCCCCAAATTATATTATACACACTCCAGTTAACGAGGTCTAGACGCGCAGAGGATTGTTAAGAGTCTCACATTAGAAATGAAATGAAAACATGGACAAACTTGGACAATACTCACTCCAGTTAATGAGGTCTGGGCGTGCAGGGGAGTACATCGAAAATAGAATGAGAACATGAACTCTTTATATGGACTTGACAATCCTCACCCTACAAGCTATCTTTTGGCTTGAGTTAGACCCAAAATACATTCTTTATACTTTTAAAATTTTAAAATAGTTACGTACTTAGAGATGGTATAAAAAGTATTACTCACCTCCGTTCCAAATTATTAGTTGTGATTACTAAAAATATTTATCTTAAATTATTTGTCATTTTAAAAGTTCAAGGCATAATTAATTATTTTTTCTCCATTTTACCCTTTGTTCCTCCTAATTAATATTTCTTAATGGGCATATAAATCAAAAAAGCGACAATAATTTGAGATGGAGGGAGTATAAATCATAAATAACTAATTTACAGATAGAAATATTGAGGGGGAAAAACTTAATTGGAGAAAAAATTGTTTTATGTTTTAAAAAATAATAGTGTTAAACTAATTGGAAAAAAAATAGGTTGTGCATATAGTTTGATTTCAATTTAAATATCTATCTATTTTAATATAGTTTATTTTACAAATCATAGAATGAGGAAATTGGAGTCAACAGAGAGTGTAAATTCCAAGATCAAAGTCTAAATACTTACTCATATGGGTTGTTTTATATCAAACCATGATTAAGACTAAAGTAAATGGTTGCACACCATATTTAAATGAGATGTTTAAAGATGTAAAAAGTACCTAAGACAAGTATTTGTATACTAAATATCTTATTGAAGGAGCATGCAACAATCTTAAAAAGACAAATAATGTGAAAAATGAACGTTATGTGCATGTTTATCTCGCACAAATCGCATCTCTAACATAGCCATTTTTGCCCAAATAAAACATCCTTGCCTCCATAGAGCATGAAACTAGTTTCAAATTTTCTTACCACAGGAACATATTGAGATCCAGTTGACAATATTCTGACTCAGAAATGTTTCCAAATACTTGAACGAGAAAAAAGAGTATTACATGTACATTTAATACAAAAACTTCATATACAAGTGTTGGAAATTTGCCTTTGGTAGGGAGGTTGCGTCCACACATATTTAATGACTTAAACACTAGCGTTCCGCATGTTGAAGGCTTTTTCTCTTCACACGTGTATAATCTACTAAGTGAGTAGATGACCGTAGGGCCAAGGATCGTCAAATTTCGTTAAGAAATGAAAGAGATATTGGTCCATGAAGTAAGGTATTTGAGGCATGAAAATATGGTGTGGGACAAATCTACCACATCGGTGGGAAAAAGAAGAATTGTTCTTTTTATAAGCCTAAAAAATTGATAAGGGTTTGGGACCCCAAGGGGTAACCCATGTGTTTGAAGGAGGGAGGACCTAGGTGTGCTTGGGTTCGAGGCTAAGCCCACACACGCGCCGCCCGTCCGGGCTCGGGCCTTGGGCTTCTTCTGATATTATCTTTTGGACCCCAAACTGTTTAGTACTTACAGTTTGGTCCCTGGAGTTTTAGGAAAGATAAAATTAGGAAGAGGAAGACATAAGGTTTCTGCCTCTTGGACTGATTTCTCTCATTGTTGAACTTCCTCACCATCGAATTGTATTTTCGAATGAGTAAGGCAACCTTTGCACATTCACCAATTTCTTCAAGACTCACATCCTCTTCTTCGATTTGACTCTCCGATGATTGAACTTGAAGTGTCACATTCTTGCTTTTATACAATTCTTTTTTTATTTTTAATGTTCATCTCATAAGGTTTGAGTATGCTCATCAAGGTATGAATGTCCATTGTGGCAAGATTGTAAGCTTCTTCAATAGCACAAATCTTTAAATTGAATTTTTCAGAAAGAGAACGGAGAGCCTTTTCAACAAGTTGAGTGTTGGTTAATGGTTCACCAAGCATTTGACATTCATTTGAGATATCAATCAACTTTTCAAAATAAGATTTAATGTCATTCGCTTCTTCCATCCTTAAACGTTCATATTTACTCATGAGCATACATAACTTTGTTCGATAAACACTTGAGCTACCTTCACAATGAATTTGTAAATTATCACATACGTCTTTAGCCGTGGGGAAGTTTTGAATGAGTTTGAACATGTAAAGATCAACTCATTCAAAAATTACATTTAAGACCTTTTCGTTAAAGCTAACATTATTGGTTTCTTCTGTAGTCCATTTGGATTTAGGTTTAGCAATAATGTCACCTTCATCATCTGGTGACAACATTGGAACAACATACTTATTGGTTATAGATCTTCAAGCACGAATATCAATTGATTTGATATGCGAACGTAGGCGAATATTCCAATAGGCATAATTTGATCTATCTAAATAGGAAGTCTACCAACAGCCGGATTTGCCGGATCCATAGCTTATGACAAAATGATCAAGCACTTATTGTGTTAAGTGTTGGCTCTGACACCACTTGAAAGGGGTGTCATACACTACGGAAAGTAAAAACAAAATGAAATTTATCGAATGCCAATTTTATTTCAGAATGTCGTCAATTACGTCGTCTGACACCAGTAACAACACTTAGTAAAACAATAACTTTAAAGAGTAAATGCAGCGGAATTTAAAGAACGCAAATGTTTAAAATTTTCATAAGTTATATATATTATATAACTTATGATGGTCAATGACCAAATGTATTGTATATATATTATATACAAAATTACAAATTCCTTTTTTTTTTTTTTACGATTTACAAGATAAAATGGAAATGAATTAAAAGTTGAAGTCCTAGATGACTTCTTCCTGAAAAATCTAACTAAGTAGACATAGACAACCTCTCATTACAATCGCTCCATACAAAACTAATCTAGAATCTAAACAACAATTGTAATGTTGGACAGAATGTTGTCGACACACTCAGGCAACACTTGTGATCCAGATTTCTGAGATGAAATCCCGAGAGCTCTCTTGGTATTTTTGCAATCTAATTCTGGATATCGATACACTGTTGTGGCCTCTCTATTTATAACAGAGAGTTCCCTTGAAAGGCTCATCGGTCGATTGTGGAAGTTGCGGAAAAGATGGGCAACATGTGGTAGATGATTAAGGAGTGAAAATCTCAACAACTTTGACTTGTTCTTTACTCGACTTCTTCCCCAAGCTTTGACTCTTTCTCCCACGTTTTACACATCTTCAATTCACCACGCTTAAGTCGTTTTTACCTCACAGTAAAATAAAATATTACTGTTTAACGTGAAGTAAGACAAAACTGTTCTAAAAAATGTTAGTCTGAATGTTGCGTAACATTTGTCTCAACATATTTACATATACATATCAATACTCAAAGATATATGTTGTACAAATGTCACAACACCAAATGAAACATTAACACAAACATTGCATAGTTAATTAGAGTTTTTCGCCAGGAACCAAAAGTCTTATTAGAAATTTAGAGTTGTATATGATGGGATCAATTTTTCATATGCAGGAAACAAATTGTTGATCTTAAGATAAGACTATCAACCAAATTTTTTTTTTATATAAAAAGAACAGACGTAACTCGTTAACTAGTAAATGAATTGAAATAAAATCATGAAAAAAAGATTGCTTTTTAACTCACCCTGGCTTTGAAGCGGCTCTTAGGGACATCAGCTTGGCATTCAGCTCTAGCTCAAAACATGTGCTATTGGAGGACCGTCCCGCTATCGAATGAAAAAGAAAGTCTTCAAGAAGTTCATTGGGCGAAGAGGGGATTTGCGCATCCAATGATAAGAAATAGGAAAATAATTGTCTAGCTCCTCTGAATACCAATTCAATCATAGCACAACCACCCTGTTATTCCAACATTAACCCCAAAATTCATCAACATTGCAGCAAAACACAAACACAATAATAAATTATCATACGGCAAATCCAATTACACAAAAAAAACAAAAAATCAAAACACATTAAATGTACGTTGAAAGGAGGAGACTTGAAGACGATTCTAAGTACCTGTTATGAACAGAGGGCAAAACTGTCAAAAGATCGGCTGGTTGATGCAATCATGCAGCTGACGAACTATTTTTTTTCTCTTTTTACAAAGTAAAGCGAGTGCGAGGCGATTTTAATGCTTTTGTGAATACAGTATATTTCAGCAGTATTTACATGACATGCACCTTAAATTCGAATCATTTTCCATATTAATCGGTTCACGGAAAATATATAGTAGAAATTCGTTAAAATGGAGAACGAAACATAAGTTTATTTATCTTTGAACAAAACACCACATAAATATGAAATAAACTAAGTATGTCATTATTTTTGTGTGACCGATAAATTACGGGTTCGAGCCATGAAAATGGTCATTAATGCTTGCATTAGGATGGTTGTTAATTGTCGGGACTGGTATTTATTTAGATCAATTTAAGTTAATATATATATATATATATATATATATATATATATATATTGGTACATTTTTGTGCAAATTTTGTGATCCGCCAGGAATTACTATGAACAATTTATTTCAAAATTATGAATTAAGTTATACGAAAAATCTTGGTGATCGTCATAACTGGTGACAAAATAAATCGTTATCCGTCCATAAAAAAATCCTAATGATTTGCTAGGACTTATGAATAATTTGTTACAAAGTCGCGACTTAATTTATATTAAAGTCTTGATGATCGCTAAAATTTGGATTAAAATAAATCATTGTCCATTCATCAAAATCTCCTGGTGATCTGTCACGACTTGTGAACAATCTATTCCAAAAACCAAACATAATTCATACTAAATTCATTCAACAAGACAATTTTTTTGGCAATTCACCCAAACTTTACGGTCAAATTCTGACCAATAAACTCCAAGTTATGACACAAGACATATTCTCGCTCAACTTTTCAAAAATAGGATAAAAACTTAAATAGCGGCACAAAATGATCACATTTGTGCAAATCTCCCAATCTTAAACGGGCCATTTTCATTTTTGCCTCTAATTTGTGTTGTTCTTTAATTTTTACCTCTTAAATAGAATTTATATCTATTAAGGTATAATTTTTTTAAAGAATCCAATATAACTCATGCCCCATACTTTCTTTTAAGGGTTAAAAATTAAAAAAAGGACATGATATGGTCAACAACAACAAAAAAAGGTTCAAAAGGCTCAAATTTAAGTAAATGACTTAGAAATAGCTTTTAGGCTCAAAATAAAAGATAATTTTTGTCAAAATCTAAAATTCGCTCTTACACTCTCTCCCCACGTTTCTGCCACTGCCAGCGACGACGATTGAGTCTCTGTATCTTCTTCGTGAGTTTACTGGTGAGCCGGGCTTAGCTTTACCGGCATCGACAGTGAGACGGATCGTGGCTGAGATATGACGGCGTGTCAAGATCTCTTTTACGTCGCCATGGTTGAAGTGTGACGGCGAATAGTGGGGTTTGCTATAGAGTAGCGGCTACTGCGTTTGTTGCGCCGGTGAGTGGAGAGGTTTCAGTTTGTGGACTTTTATGTTCTGGCCCATCATGTTATGGAATGTTTCATTCTTGGTCGAATGGGGAAAGACAATTTTTGGAGCTAATATTTCATTATCAACAGCTGATATTCTCTGTGATAGGTTTAACATTGCCGGAGCACTTCGTGGTTAAAACTAACAGTGACAGAGAGGCTTCGTGGTTGAAACTAAAGTGACAGAGATGTTATTTGCTTCGGTTTGACGTGTAGCTCTATGATCTTTTGGTACAGATAATAATCAACTCATCGCTTCGTATTATCCGGATCTAAAGAACCAGTCAATATATTGTTGGGTTACAAGGATTTGCAGGAAATGAAAATTACAAGTAACTGCTTATGTAAGAATTGAAATTATACAAAGCAGAAAATAGTTTTCTTCCTACAACTTCCAAGCATCATTTCATTATTCAATATTCTTCACGGTAGCTCTTGAGTTTCCTTTGCTCAATTGTTCCATTGCTGTTTTATCTTGGGAGACGAATTGTCCGGGACGTATAAAGGATACATACGGGGCAATATTGTCTTAAGGACAAAGTGCCACACTCGACTCAGCAAAAATCAAAGCAGTTTCCGGTCTTCTTGTTCAACAAATATTGTAATTTCAGTTTTGTTGTTATATTCTAATTTTCAGTTTTTCTAGTTGAATTGTAATTTCAATTCTTACATAAGCAGTTACTTGTAATTTCCGTTTCCTGCAAATCCTTGTAACCCAACAACTTAAGACAATATTTTGCTTACGGTAATCGCAATAACATGGCTGGAAATATGACCGATGTTGCGCTACTATCGCGCCTCTCAAGGCAACGTTGTCGCCTTCCCCGCCATCGCGCCTCGGCCAAGGCAAAGTAACTCCGCCGCCTTCACTGCCGCTGCGGCTCTTGTTCAAGGCAGTAACACTGCTGCCTTCCCGACTGTTGGAGCTCCACCCTCTTCTTCACACCACCATGATCGCCCTGAAAAATTCATGTGATCAGAATTCAAAAGATGGCAGCAAAAAATGTTGTTTTACTTAACAGTTATGGGCATGGCCCGGTTCTTTACGGAAGATCCTCCACAAGCTGGAGATGAAATGGACTCTTCGCCTAATGAAACGGGTGAAGGGGGCCTTGGTATCCATGTCATTAATGGCATGAAGATGGTTCGTGACGCATGGAATCATAGCGATTTCATGTGCAAGAACTATATACTGAACTGCTTGGCAGACCCTCTCTACATGGTCTATTGCACCGTTGGCACTGCCAAAGAGCTGTGGGAAAAGCTGCAAAAGAAGTACAACGCACAAGATGCGGGTACTAAGAAGTTCATCGTTGGGAAATTTCTAAAATTCCAAATGGTGGACAGTAAGACAGTGATGTCCCAAGTCCGGGAATTCCAAATGATTTTACATCACCTGGATTTGGAAGGACTGAAACCAAACGAGCAAAGCTTTTGGTTGCATCGCCGATTGAAAAGTTACCTCCTTCATGGAATGAGTTTATGAGTTACTTGAAACTCAAGACAAAGGAGATGACCTTTGAAGAGCTTGTTATCAAAGCGCAAATCCGGAAGATAATAAGAAGACCTTGCCAAAGGGTAGACAACATCTTGCCGAGGCAAAGGAAAATCGGCCGAGGCCAAAGGGAAAACAAGCAACAAGCGGAAGTTCCACAAAGACGGCAAAGGCCCCGCAAGCGGAGACGTTCGAGAGGTAAATCGTCATCACCGTGGGAAACCCGGTCATAGGATCAAGGAATGCCGCAAGCTCAAGACCGAGCAACAACGGAAAGCCAAGTCGAAAGGCAAGGCTCAAGCTAACGTCGTCAAGGACACGCTCCTGGATGACATGATTGAGGATCTCTCGGCCGTGGTGCTAGAAGCCAACTTGGTTGAGAATCCGATGCGGTGGTAGGTGGACACGGGTGCAACAAGACACATCTGTTCCAACAAAGATGCCTTCTCCACGTACACTCCGGTCTCCGACAAGAAGTCGTTCATGGGCAACAACGCTTCCTCGGACGTGCTAGGGGTTGGAAAGCTGGTCCGAAGATGACTTCCAGCAAGGAACTCACTCGAAGGAAGTGATGCACGTCCCGAGAGATTAGAAGAAATCTAGTTTCGGACCTTTATTGGTTAATCTTTGGTTTTAGGCTAGTGTTTGAATCAAATAAGTTTGTACTCACTAAAAATGGCACATTTGTGGGGAGGGGCTTCGTCTCGTGAAGGCCTCTTCAAAGTGAATGACATGTACGTATTGCGTCAAGGAAATAAAGTTGAACCTTCTTCTTATTTGCTTGAGTCCTCTAATTTATGGCATCATAGATTAGGACACGTTAACTACAAGTCTATTCAAAGGCTGGTAAAGATGGAGTTGTTACCGTCTATCGACGTAAACCCTCAACATAAGTGTGAGGTGTGCGTAGAGGCAAAACTCACCAAGCTTCCTTTTCGATCCGTCGAAAGGAATACCGCTCCTCTAGAACTTATTCACACAGATATATGTGATTTGAAGTTTGCACAAACTAGAGGGGGGAACAAGTACTTTGTGACTTTCATTGACGATATCACAAGGTATTGTTACATTTACTTGTTAAGAAGTAAGGATAAAGCCTTTGAAGCGTTCCGACGTTACAAAGCAGAAGTTGAGAACCAACTGAGCCTACGGATTAAATCCATTCGTAGCGATAGAGGGGGAGAATATGTAGCGTCTTTTGAGGAATACTGTGCCGAAGAAGGCATTATTCATCAAACGACGGCCCCATACTCACCTCAATCAAACGGTGTGGCGGAACGTAAGAACCGCACATTAAAGGAAATGATGAATGTCTTGCTTATCAATTCCGGACTTCCCCAAAACATGTGGGGAGAAGCCGTCCTTACCGCTAATACGATTCTTAATAGAGTCCCACATAAGGGTAAGGACAAAACTCCATATGAATCATGGAAAGGAAAGAAACCCACCTACAAGTATTTTAAGGTGTGGGGTTGTCTGGCAAAGGTTGAAGTACCTAAGCCAAAGCAAGTCAAGATTGGGCCTAAGACTGTAGATTGCATATTCATCGGATATGCAAATAACAGTAGTGCTTATCGCTTCTTAGTGCATAAGTCATATATTCCAGATATCCACCAGGGTACAATAATGGAATCAATGAATGCTCTATTCTTTGAAAGTACCTTTCCTAGAAAGGAGAAAAACATAACCTCTCGCAAACGAAGTTATGCACAAAGCTCTCAAGAACCGGGAGTCCTTGACTGCCCGGATCTAAATGGTTCAGATCTAGCGAATCTTGAGGTGGCTGAACATCCGGAATCTAGTGTTCCTGATTCTCAGAACTTGGAGACTCCAGAGATGGATCTAAGGCGAAATAAAAAGGCTAGGAAGGATACATCCTTCGGTCCTGACTTTGTAGCTTATATGGTTAGTGATGAACCAAGGACAATTGCTCAGGCGTTGTCAACTCCAGAAGCACCGCTCTGGAAAGAAGCTATTGATAGTGAAATAAGCTCTATTCTGCATAACCATACTTGGGAGTTGGTTGATCTTCCTCCGGGAAATAAATCGTTGGGTTGTAAATGGATACTCAAACGGAAATACAAGGCAGATGGGTCTATAGACAAGTACAAGGCCATGTTGGTAGTCAAGGGCTATCGACAGACAGAAGGCTTTGACTACTTTGACACATACTCTCCGGTATCCCGGATGACATCCATACGGGTATTTATTGTGATCGCAGCTTTGCGTGACCTTGAGATACACCGGATGGATGTTAAGACGACCTTCCTAAACGGTGATTTGGAAGAAGAAATTTATATGGACCAACCCGAGGGGTACGTGGTTCAAGGGCAAGAGAAGAAAGTCTGTCGACTTATCAAATCTCTGTACGGGCTGAAACAAGCCCCGAAGCAATGGCACAAAAAATTTGATAGTACTCTGCTATCGAAGGGGTTCGCCATTAATGAGTGTGATAAATGTGTTTACACGAAAGGTAACTCTGACTCATTTGTTATGATATGCCTGTATGTAGACGACATGTTGATCACATGAAACAGTCCTAGGGTAATCCTAGAGACTAAGAACATGTTGAAACAATGCTTCGACATGAAAGATATGGGTATCGCAGATGTCATCCTAGGGATTAAAATCTCTAAGACATCGACGATTTGGTCTTATCTCGGTCTCACTACATCGAGGATGTTTTGAGAAAGTTCAAGATGTTAGACAGTTCTCCGATAGCGTCACCAATGGATACAAATCAAAAGCTTGATAAAAATCTTGGTGCACCTGTATACCAGGAGCGATATGCACAGGTGATCGGTAGTTTGATGTACACCCGACCTGATATTGCTTATGCATTCAATAAGTTGGCTAGGTTCACCCGTAATCCAAGTGATAATCACTGGAAGGCGTTGAATCGGGTATTACAATACCGAAATACACGTTAAATTTCGGGTTGCACTATTCGAGATATCCAATTTGTACTAGAGGGGTACAAAGTGATGCAAACCGGATATCCGATATAGAGAACACCAAGTCCACCGGTGGGTATATATTTACAATTGGTGGTGGGGGCCGTGTCTTGGAAATCCTCTAAGCAAACTTGCATCGCCCGATCCACGATGGAATCGGAGTTTATCGCTTTAGACAAAGCGGGGAGAAGAAGCCGAGTGGCTTCATGACTTCTTAGAGGATGTTCCGTGTTGGAACAAACCCGTACCTTTGGTAATGATCCACCGCTTTGCGACGGTCGGTCGGCTCTAGAAAGGGCACGAAATGCTATGTACAACGGCAAGTCTCGTTATATTCGACGGAGGCATAAGACCGTTAGGCAACTGATCACCACGGGTATAATCCATCCATTGATTACATTAAGTCAAAGGATAATATAGCAGACCCATTGACAAAGGGCTTACCCAAAGATCGATGGCTTGCTGTCAGGGGAATGGGCTTAAAACCCAAAATATAAAGACCAATACGGTGGTAACCCAACCTTACGAACTGGAGATCCCAGTAATTTGGTTCAATGGGAAAACGAAGTTGTAAAGGTTCAGTTGATCGCTTTAGTGGAAGTATGAGCACTTCGGATAGTGATTTCTGAAAAGAAACACCAAATCCAAAGCCGTTCCCGCGATAGACGTTAAGTGCTATCTTGCAGTATGGGTAAAGGTTAAGTTTTCAAAACCTGTAATGATCATCAACAGTTGTGGTTAGGTTCTTGGGAAACTTTTAATGGTTCCTAACACTTGTGAAGTGGGGTATAACAGGGTACCTTGTAGGAGACCACCTATTTAAGTGCGAGGACGGGCCGCCTCAAAATGAACGCACTTAAGAATCCAAGACGTTGTCCATGGCTAAAACGGACAAAACATTACGAAGAAGAGAGTAAGGGAATTTGTTGTGTTGGTACCATTGTCTTGGCTTACACTAAACACTGACGGTTCAAGACATCACGTTCACCGCGCAGTAAGTAAGTCCGATGGTATTCAACTATGGAAGGTTCAAAGCTGAAGCTACCTCTCCTTATGCAACATCGGTCCGCTGAAATATTGCTGGAAATGAAAAGACACCATGTGAGTGCGCCAAAATCTCTTTTAAGGGGGGATTGTTGGAAATTAGCCTTTGGCGGGAGTTGCGACCGACCAACTTTAACGGCTTAAACACTAGTGTTACGTATGTTGGAGAATCCGGTTCTTCACACATGCATGACCTACTAAGTACGTAGATAACCGTAGGGCCAAGAATCGTCAAATTTCGTTGAGAAATGAAAGAGATATTGGTCCACAAAGTGAGGTGTTTGAAGCATGGAAAGTGTGGTATTGTGTTCAATTCTCCCTCATCGGTAGAGGAAGAAAGAATTGTTGTGTATATAAGACTCGAAATTGGTTTGGGGTTTGGGACCCCAAGGGTATCCCATGTGTTTAAAGGAGGGAGGACCTAGATGTGCTTCGGTTTGAGGAAAGACCACACGCCCGCCCGTCCGGTCCGGTTCGGGTTCTCGGGTTCACGGGTCACGGGTCGTGGGCTGTGGGCCTTCTGATATTATCTTTTTGGGCCAGAAAACTTTGCCAGAAGTACGGTTTGATCCCGAAGTTTCGGATGTACAGTTTGGACCGAATTCTTTCAGATGTACAGTTTGGTCCCTGAAGTTTCAAGATGTATAGTTTGGTGCCTGAAGTTTCCAGAAAGTCAGAATTTCGGCAGAAGAGAACAGAAATGTCAAGCACTCAATTCAGCCATTTATTTTGGATGAATTACACCTCCTATAATGGCCATCCGTTGGTATTTTCTCTCCATTTATTTGGTGGCTTTACTACCTCCATAATAGTCATTATTTGGCCAATAATGGCTGTTATGGAGGCAGTCAAACAACCCCTTCCTCACCTATATAAACACCCCTTACACCATTGTTGAGGCACACTTGATATACACGAAATTACACAAAGCAAAAAATAGTTTTCTTCCTACAACCTCCAAGCATCATTTCATTATTCAATATTCTTCACGGTAGCTCTTGAGTTTCCTTTGCTCAATTATTCCATTGTCGTGACCCATGACCCGTGAACAGCCCGTGAACCCGAGAACCCGAGAACCGGAACCGGAACCGAACCGGACGGGCGGGCGGCGGCGGCGCGCGTGTGGTCTTTCCTCGAACCGAAGCACATCTAGGTCCTCCCTCATTTAAACACATGGGATACCCCTTGGGGTCCCAAACCAATTTCACGTCTTATATACACAACAATTCTTTCTTCCTCTACCGATGAGGGAGAATTGAACACAATACCACACTTTCCATGCTTCAAACACCTCACTTCGTGGACCAATATCTCTTTCATTTCTCAACGAAATTTGACGATTCTTGATCCTACGGTTATCTACGTACTTAGTAGGTCATGCATGTGTGAAGAACCGGATTCTCCAACATACGTAACACTAGTGTTTAAGCCGTTAAAGTTGGTCGGTCGCAACTCCCGCCAAAGGCTAATTTCCAACATATATGATATATAGTATCTTTGGAGCAGCTGAAAAACTTTTCTAACATATTCATTTTTCTCCGATAATTTTTGCTTCTGTGTAAATAGCGTATAATATGTGTATGATTAATATATAATATGTGGATCAATTAATGTGTATGTTAATTATATATTTATTATACATAAATTATATAATAATAATATATTTTTTATATTAATACGGTAGGGATATATATTTATACAATAATGATACAATTTATGTATGTAAGATATATTTTATATACATATACAGTAGCGATTCATATTCTATACAACTGTGATATAATTTTTATACCTATGTTAAAATTAATTTAAAAAATAAAAAGGGCTAAAGTATGTTTTTTAAGTTTTTTGAGTGATCTGGTGTCAATAGTTTCGCCCCGATGGCTTGTGTTTTTTTCCAAAATTAAAGACCAGTCCATTTGAAGGATAAACCGTGCAGTGATCTTAAACCATAGTATTAGCACATAGTGGGCCTATGCCCATACAGAATTAAATCCGGGAGTCCCAGATCCAGACAGAAAAACCAAACACTATATCATCTCCTCGAAAACCCTAATACTCACTCGACATCACACCAGACGCCTCACTCTTCAGCTGCTCCCTCAGATCGCCGAAAATGGTAAATTTTACGCATTTCCGTGCACTGAAACTCTATGTTGAGATCTGAAAAATTGTGTTGAATTGTTTTCTGCAGCCGTTCAAGAGGTTCGTAGAGATCGGAAGAGTCGCACTCGTCAACTACGGGAAGGAATACGGAAAGCTTGTCGTTATCGTCGATGTCATTGACCAAAATAGGGTACGTATTCTTCGTTTTTTGCTTCAATGAGCAATTTTTGTAATCTACGTTTCAATTTTACACGTCACTCTTTCAATTATATGATTCGAGTAGTATTAAATTATTAATTTACAATCGATACTACTAAGCCTCAATCCATGTTAGTTATGTTCAGATTTATGAATGTTTGCTGTTCGTGTGGCTCGTCCAATACTAATACGTTATCGTTAAATTTTTTGATTTCGATGTTACTCTGTTGATATGTTACTTTTCAATTTCAACTCTATTAGTTGTTTAATCAAATTTATACGTTGAATGTCGTGTTGCTTAGTTAAAACACTTGTATGTAAGATGAAGCAGAGTAGTTTGGAACTGCTTGCCATGTCTTTGACAACGAAAAAAGTATATTTATCCTTCTTAGTGTATGAAGGATATGTGCAAGGCCTATGATGGAACATGATAATATGCCTACATTGTCTGATCATATAAGTTTGATTGAGCAACATGATCTGAGGTCTTGCTGTAAGGATTGGTCAGGAATAGTTTTCATACATTTAATTTGGTAAAATTTTAAATTAGCAGCTATGAAAATCATTTGCAGTTGTTAAATACTTGGCTTGTCTGTGAAGCTGTTTGTCCCTGGCCCATTTTATTGGGTTCGTAGTCAGCTAGTATTTTTGTTGATGAATTTTGTTTATTGGTCATTGATTCCACTGGTTAATCCTCCTCTGTGGTATAAAATTGAATACAAATTTTCCGGGTAAAGGTGTGGAGAGTTATTTAGTCCGTGTCTCATGGTGTGTGCATAGTTCTTCACATACTATTTTTAGTGAAGAGTCTACAAATGGCAATAAATTAGAGTCTCTGGTGCTCTTTGTCAATAGCGTATTCAGCGCTGTATGTTGCCAAGAATGAAATAGGGCCAGACATTCTGGCACAAGGACCATCTGCATTGTCCTTGTGCATTCAGATGCCTCTACATTTATGAGCACTTCATCAAACTTAGGTCATAAAAGAATTAGCTAATATTTTTTTCTTTATTATGGCGATATATAACATATCAAACAATTTTAATAACTATTTTGACAAGTTTTCTTATGGGTCAATTTGGGCTATAATCAGCCTAACTTTTAGATGCGCGGGTCAAGTGGTTTGAGTTAATAAATGGGTGGGTCATGTTTTCATGGTAGTTTACTTTAGTCTAAGCTAGGCAGTGGCTAGTTGTTTAATTAACTTTTAAATTACTTGTAGAAGATGGAGGAATTAGAAACTGCTTTGTTGTAATACTTATCCATCTCTCTCAATTGATAGGCTCTTGTTGATGCTCCGGACATGGTGAGGAGCCAGATGAATTTCAAGAGACTTTCCCTCACAGATATCAAAATCGACATTAGTAGAATTCCAAAGAAGAAGACCCTCATTAGTGCTATGGAGGCTGCTGGTGAGTATAGTGCTTAGGATATTTTCTTTTCCTTATAGAAGATGTAGATTAGTAGTAATTACTTTAGCAGCTCATTGTGCATTCTACTTGGTTGAAAGTTTTATGAAGATTGGTTACTCATTGTTTTTGTGTTCTTCCAGACGTGAAGGGCAAATGGGAGAGCAGTTCCTGGGGAAGAAAGTTGATAGTTCAGAAGAGGAGGGCATCACTTAATGACTTTGACAGGTTCAAGCTTATGCTGGCAAAGATAAAGGTGCGATAACGTTTGATTTTTAACTTAGCTTCATTATTAGCTGGACTGATTCAACCTACAATGCCTGAACATTGTTGTGACTGGAAAAACGGAAAAGGTTGTTTATGCCGTCCTT
Organism: Anisodus tanguticus; assembly: GCA_034509755.1. NCBI lineage: Eukaryota > Viridiplantae > Streptophyta > Magnoliopsida > Solanales > Solanaceae > Anisodus > Anisodus tanguticus. The sequence goes on from CM067562.1 coordinate 34,343,479, forward strand.
GCGCTATAATTTGCATTATGGACCAATTTTTCCTTCCAAATTAGACTTTACCAGCAGCAAGTAGTGACCTGAAAATGTTGTTGGTTAGGATGTAGTCAAAATACAGACGCCTTTTTTTTTTATTGTGTTGAGATTCCTGTGGTATTTGTCTTCTATCACAAGCTGATACAATTATATTGATTTGCAGAGGGGTGGAGTCGTGAGACAGGAGCTTGCTAAGCTTAAGAATGCTGCTTGAGAACTTTTTGATTAGTGAAATTGGACTTACTAGATTTTTGGAAGTTGTACTTGTTTAGAGCTTTGAGATTTTGTTGTGTTAAAGGGAATCAAATCATATTTTGGTTTTTACTTCAACGTCTTTCAATAGTTTTTCTGATCTATGATGATGAACGATCTCTTCAAAGGATACATGCTCAGTCATTTAATGTAATAGCTTCATATCTTTTTGTTGCGTGCAAGGAATTAACTCGATGACTCCCTTTAATGTTAAATTGGCAAAGTCTGAAGTATCTGTTTCTTAGGCCATTAATTCGAGCTTGCTCCAAGTGAATTAACTCTGGTATTTAGGTGGGAGGAATTAACAAAAACGCCTTAACTCATTATCATTCTTTCTTGTTCGGTTTAATCTGTATATCATTTGAAGTAATGTAGCTCAGTGGAGAGAAATGGTGCAGCAAAGGTAGGGCAGCCAGGGAAGCTTCAGCAAGGACACAAGATGACCGATAATTCATGACGTCATGTCAGAAACCAGGGGAATTGAAAATTCTTGTAGGCTCATTTTCATAAGTCAGTATTAATCAACACAAAACCAGTACTAAAACAGAATCCCACAATCAAATATTCTGTACGCGGAATTAAGAAGATGCATTCAGTTCCTGCAAAAGTTATCTTCACCAGGCATTGCACTGCAAAAGATATCTTTACCAGGCATTGCAATAACATACTCAATGTAATTTCACAAGCGGGGTTTTGGGTAGATTGTACGCATAACTTACTCTTACCTTGATAGGTAGAGAGACTGTCTCTAATAGATCCTCGGCTCAAAGAAAAGCTCTTGTACTAGGCAATCTAGTAAGGAAAAAGATAAAAGTCCCATCAATTCGTACAACAATAATATGTATTTAAGCTATCTGTTCAATACAATATATAACTCTCGCACACTTCACTCAACATTTCTTTGGACGAGTTTAAATGCGCTATGGTGGCCGGAAACTCTAATTAGAAAAAGTTGGATAAGCTTCAACTGTCACATAGAAGGTACAACATTATCAATTTACAGCACTGGAGACATCCTTAAATAGGATTGAATGTTCAAACAATCAGGACATTCTCTCTTTACAAGTGCATTCTCTTACTTTCTGATTGAAAGAAATTCAAAGCTCCGAAGAGGGTTATCATGGTTGCCCTTTGTTACTGAATTTCGGGAGAATGATGATGGTTTTGTTTCAATTCCCTGCTGAATTCTTTGTGTGGTAGATAGACGGCCAGTGCTTGACACTAATCTGCTTGAACGACTATCGGTGGGTTCACCAGAAGAGGTCGGTCTGCTGCTTGAAATGGCAGCCCTTCTAGAAGAGCTTCCATTTCTCGAAGTACGGCCTCTTTCTGAATCAGCTTGCTGCAAAATAGAGTATAAGCTTTACTAGTTTAGCATGCAACAGCTTTTTACCTAGTAGCTCAACGAGACAATTCAAAATTTTCTATCACATAACATACAGAAAAATAGCTAAACAGTACATAAGTTTTCTTCTGCTACTTCTAGTTAATATATACGAATAGTATAAACTGTTGATTCACTAAATATCCAGCTACTGCATTAACCAAAAAGTAACTACATAACAGCACAACATTCTCCAAGCTGATTGAGAGGAACTTATAGTATACACTGTTTATTCACTAAATATCCAGTTACTGCATTAACCAAAAAGTAACTACATAACAGCACAACATTCTCCAAGCTGATTGAGAGGAACTTTCTTTGTTATTTCTCTTTTATTTTTTTTGGAAAAAAGGAGGGATCAATACCACATCTTTGGATGAAGTTATATCCTCTGAAGTCCTATGTCTGGAGTGTTCCCCATGCCTACCAGCAACAGAAGTATTCCTTCTGGAAAATGCTTCAACAGCACCAGAAAATCTGTCCCGAATATCTTGCCCCACTGGATTAATGAATTAACACACAAGCGTCAACTAGTGATAATTGTCAAAAGGTGCAATTTCACTAATAAGCAAACAGAGGCAGATGCTGGCACAAGAGCAGATACTCATAATTCAGGGATTTAAAGGCACACATTTTACAAATTTTCTGATACTCAAAAGTAAAACTCATAGATAGGACATAATTTTGACATGTCTTGCTTGAAGAAATTGCTAACTACCAAAAGAAATTAAATCACCCAAGCTGAGTAAACCCTAAAACGAGCCACTAAAAATAATCATGCCTTACTTGAGAATATCTACAACATCAATTCAACAATAATACCTGACGCTCTTCCTGGCCTTTCCGCAGATGGCCCCGCATTTAGTCCAGCATTCCCACTAGGATTCTGGAAGAAATACAATGCATACACTATTGTTCATAAGAAAGATTAAGCAAAGCAACAATTTCCAATGATAACATCCAAAATAAAGTTTTCAAATACTAACTCGTCCTCTAGAACTGGCACCGATCTGAGGATACTTCAAAATTGTCCAATCAAATACATAGTCGAATTGATAACCTAAACCAATGAAAGGTTAAGATTCAAATCGTGAAAGATAATCAAAGACCAAAAATGAGATAGTTAATAACTGGGGAAATTTTTCAGACCGCAAACGTAGGCCTTCAAATCAATTAAAAAAAAGAAGAGAGAAATTACCTTCACGAATAAACAAGTCTCTGAAAAGCCTCTTCAAATATGAATAGTCAGGTTTATCTTCAAATCTTAATGACCGACAACAATGGAAGTATGATATGAACTCAGATGGATAAGATTTGCACAACACCTGTTATGGACAAAAAAGGAGTCTTCTCTGAATTACCTCACGCACTGACAAATCAGAGGCAAGATGGCCCAAAACTAAGGGTAGAACATTTTATTAACCACGACAAGCTCAGTACAATTAACCAGAATAAGTACATTTGAAGGGGAGCCTTGGAGCAACTGGTAAAGTTGTTGCCATGTGACCAGGAGGTCATGAGTTCAAGGCAGAAATGCAAGGTAAGACTGCGTACAATTAGGGATGGCAACGAATCGGATCTGGACCGGATCCTACTAGATCCAGATCCAGATTCATTTTTCATACCTGGATCCGGATCCGGATCCATCGGGTCCATAAAAATCAGATCCAAATTCGAATCCATCGGATCCACTGGGTCCACGGATCGGATCTGGATCCACATGTAAAATCAGTAGCAATTTCCAAATGATTAATTGTTTTCACTGTACGAATAAGACTGTCCAAATCAGTAGCAGCAAAATTAGGCTGCTTGTTGAAAAATCACCTTACATGCTTGCAATTTGTAAATTGATGTTAGGATACGTCAACTTAATTTTAGGAGGATTTTTCAACTCTTTAGAATTGTCAACTCAAACATAGTTTCCCTCTTTTTTAATGCATCTTTTGTAGGGGTAGGTTGGTGGTTCAAAGTTCAAACTGAAGTAGATATAACTACAGTAATTAATAAAAGAGTAAATTTCACTCATCATCTTAATCGGTTAAGGTTAGCAAATAGTATTGTCGCAACATTTGAATAGGACAGACTTGAATTAACACTTTCTCTAGATTTTCGAAAATTTGTAATATGTTTTTCGACATTAATTATTTTGACATTTGACAATGTTTTTCAAATAATTTTTTTACTCTCTAAAGTAATAATCACTGACATATCTCGAAATAATTATACCAAGAAATATGTTAAATGATGTAAAAATACATAAATTATGAAAAATTTTAAGAAAATACTTGTAAAATTACATTCTATGTGATGAATATATTTAATTAAAAATGGATCCACGGGTCGGATCTGGACCGGATACGGA